>JAPDVR010000019.1:43397439-43577439 GCA_026230005.1 Gila orcuttii | reverse complement strand
GGAAGACCAGTGAGTATGGGCTCAAACTCTGCACACATGAGGGAAGACCAGTGAGTATGGACTCATCTGCACACATGAGGAGAGACCAGTGAGTATGGGCTCAAACGAGGGAAGACCAGTGAGTATGGGCTCAAACTCTGCACACATGAGGGAAGACCAGTGAGCATGGGCTCTGCATACATGAAGGAAGACCAGTGAGCATGGGCTCTGCACACATGAAAGAAGACCAGTGAGTATGGGCTCTAAACACATGAGGGAAGACCAGTGAGTATGGGCTCAAACGAGGGAAGACCAGTGAGTATGGGCTCAAACTCTGCACACATGAGGGAAGACCAGTGAGCATGGGCTCTGCACACATGAGGGAAGACCAGTGAGTATGGGCTCTGCACACATGAGGGAAGACCAGTGAGTATGGGCTCTGCACACATGAGGGAAGACCAGTGAGTATGGGCTCAAACGAGGGAAGACCAGTGAGTATGGGCTCTGCACACATGAGGGAAGACCAGTGAGTATGGGCTCAAACGAGGGAAGACCAGTGAGTATGGGCTCAAACTCTGCACACATGAGGGAAGACCAGTGAGTATGGGCTCAAACTCTGCACACATGAGGGAAGACCAGTGAGTATGGGCTTGAACTCAGTACTGATCAAAACATGTGTCTGTGAAGGCCCTGCTATACTTCAGGAGAAGATCCTTTTCCTCCTTCGTTTAGGGGTAAAACGAAGATTGAAATACGCAAGCAGCGATATACTGTTATCGAACATCTGACGGCATCCACGCTGCTGAGAGCGACGGTTAGATGAATTTATAATATGTGCTGCGTGCTTTCCTCTAAATAACAGAATTAACAACAAAATTGTAATTGAGAAATCAGAATTTTTTTTAATAAAGCATCTCAGCAACATGGATGTTTGTTTGCACGAGCTCTGCAATTCCGCAAGTCACGTCAAAAATGTATACACTTCTGTGGCCTTCAGATTAGCTCAAGAACAGTGTGTAGAGCTTGTAGGATTACAAATTTTATTTAAATGTTTAATTTAGATTTTTAATACAATAGTATTTTATATTGAGAAAGTTTATAAATGATGAGACCAGGAAATCTCTGCAAACGGTAGGAGTTCCCAGCGGGATATTCCTGACTGTCCCGCTCGTGTCTCACCGGATGAAACTCATGCTGAGCAAGTTTGAACACCTGCTATTTTATTACTGAGACCGTTTGTCTTGGAGTTCTCATCTCAGTACGAGAAGTCTATGCCTTTCCTGTTCTCGTGTCTCATGCTGAGCAGGTTCCAAAATCTGTATACCTTATTTACATTTGCTTCGTTTCAGAGAAGTCTCCACCTATATGTAATCCCTCCCCCTTGAAATGTATATAAACTACAATGAAAAGTTCCCTTAGTTAGACTTGACTTGATGAATGCAGCTACCGACAGCTCGTGTTCTCAATAAAGAATCCTGCTGAAGAACCTATCAAGTCTCCTGGTTTTTCGCTTCTGAGTTTTTCTACACTGAAAAGGAAGTTTACAACAAGCTTCATGGAATGGGTTTTCATGGCCGAGCAGATGCATCCATGCCTTACATCACCAAGTGCAATGAAAAGCGTGAGATGCGGTTGAGTAAAGCGTGGGATGCAGTGGAGTAAAGTGTGGGGTGCAGTGGTGTAAAGCGTGGGGTAAAGCGTGGGGTTCAGTGGTGTAAAGGGTGAGGTGCAGTGGAGTAAAGCGTGGGATGCAGTGGTGTAAAGCGTGGGGTTCAGTGGTGTAAAGCGTGAGGTTCAGTGGTGTAAAGCGTGGGGTTCAGTGGTGTAAAGCGTGGGGTGCAGTGGAGTAAAGCGTGGGGTGCAGTGGAGTAAAGCGTGGGATGCAGTGGTGTAAAGCGTAGAATGCAGTGGTGTAAAGCGTGGGGTTAGGTGGTGTAAAGCGTGGGGTTCAGTGGTGTAAAGCGTGGGGTTCAGTGGTGTAAAGCGTGGGGTGCAGTGGTGTAAAGCGTGGGGTGCAGTGGTGTAAAGCGTGGGGTGCAGTGGTGTAAAGCGTGGGGTGCAGTGGAGTAAAGCGTGGGATGCAGTGGTGTAAAGCATAGAATGCAGTGGTGTAAAGCGTGGGGTTCAGTGGTGTAAAGCGTGGGGTTCAGTGGTGTAAAGCGTGGGGTTCAGTGGTGTAAAGCGTGGGGTGCAGTGGTGTAAAGCGTGGGGTGGTGTAAAGCGTGGGGTGCAGTGGTGTAAAGCGTGGGGTGCAGTGGTGTAAAGCGTGGGGTGCAGTGGTGTAAAGCGTGGGATGCAGTGGAGTAAAGCGTGGGGTGCAGTGGAGTAAAGCGTGGGATGCAGTGGAGTAAAGCGTGGGGTGCAGTGGAGTAAAGCGTAGGGTGCAGTGGTGTAAAGCGTGGGGTGCAGTGGTGTAAAGCGTGGGTTGCAGTGGAGTAAAGCGTGGGATGCAGTGGTGTAAAGCGTGGGATGCAGTGGTGTAAAGCGTGGGATGCAGTGGAGTAAAGCGTGGGATGCAGTGGTGTAAAGCGTGGGGTGCAGTGGTGTAAAGCGTGGGGTGCAGTGGTGTAAAGCGTGGGGTGCAGTGGTGTAAAGCGTGGGGTGCAGTGGTGTAAAGCGTGGGGTGCAGTGGTGTAAAGCGTGGGGTGCAGTGGAGTAAAGCGTGGGATGCAGTGGTGTAAAGCGTGGGGTGCAGTGGTGTAAAGCGTGGGGTGCAGTGGATTAAAGCGTGGGATGCAGTGGAGTAAAGCGTGGGATGCAGTGGAGTAAAGCGTGGGATGCAGTGGAGTAAAGCGTGGGATGCAGTGGAGTAAAGCGTGGGATGCAGTGGAGTAAAGCGTGGGATGCAGTGGAGTAAAGCGTGGGATGCAGTGGAGTAAAGCGTGGGGTGCAGTGGAGTAAAGCGTGGGATGCAGTGGAGTAAAGCGTGGGATGCAGTGGAGTAAAGCGTGGGATGCAGTGGTGTAAAGCGTGGGATGCAGTGGTGTAAAGTGTGGGATGCAGTGGAGTAAAGCGTGGGGTGCAGTGGTGTAAAGCGTGGGGTGCAGTGGAGTAAAGCGTGGGATGCAGTGGAGTAAAGCGTGGGATGCAGTGGTGTAAAGCGTGGGATGCAGTGGTGTAAAGCGTGGGATGCAGTGGAGTAAAGCGTGGGATGCAGTGGAGTAAAGCGTGGGATGCAGTGGTGTAAAGCGTGGGATGCAGTGGTGTAAAGCGTGGGATGCAGTGGAGTAAAGCGTGGGATGCAGTGGAGTAAAGCGTGGGTTGCAGTGGAGTAAAGCGTGGGGTGCAGTGGAGTAAAGCGTGGGATGCAGTGGAGTAAAGCGTGGGATGCAGTGGAGTAAAGCGTGGGATGCAGTGGAGTAAAGCGTGGGATGCAGTGGAGTAAAGCGTGGGATGCAGTGGAGTAAAGCGTGGGGTGCAGTGGAGTAAAGCGTGGGATGCAGTGGAGTAAAGCGTGGGATGCAGTGGAGTAAAGCGTGGGATGCAGTGGTGTAAAGCGTGGGATGCAGTGGTGTAAAGTGTGGGATGCAGTGGAGTAAAGCGTGGGGTGCAGTGGTGTAAAGCGTGGGGTGCAGTGGAGTAAAGCGTGGGATGCAGTGGAGTAAAGCGTGGGATGCAGTGGAGTAAAGCGTGGGATGCAGTGGTGTAAAGCGTGGGATGCAGTGGTGTAAAGCGTGGGATGCAGTGGAGTAAAGCGTGGGATGCAGTGGAGTAAAGCGTGGGATGCAGTGGTGTAAAGCGTGGGATGCAGTGGTGTAAAGCGTGGGATGCAGTGGAGTAAAGCGTGGAATTGGAACAATTTCATGCTCCAAATGAAGAGCTCTTTCCCAGAAGAGTTGAACCTGTTAAAGCTATAGGGTGGCCAACTCCATATTAAACCCTACAGATCAGGAATGGGATGTCTGACACTTTGTATTACTTCTCATGTTTATTCCTCAACTGTAAGTCACTTTGGATAAAAGTGTCTGCTAATGAATAAAGGTAAATGTAATGTGAGAGATTATATTTACACAGACATCTTGTTCGACCTTAAAGCAGCTGGTGAGAGGTCACAACACACCACACAGATCTCACCTGAACGGGTGTCCTTCATCAGACTTCTCTCACTCACTCACACACACTCACACACACCTGAACGGGTGTCCTTCATCAGACTTCTGGACGGCCTGCAGGACACCCCTGTACACCCTGAAGGAGACGGTGGCGGAGAGCAGAGCGAGGGCGCAGTAGGAGAGGATGCTGATGATGCTGTAGTGGGTGAGGAAGAGAAGGAAGAAGAGGCTGGAGCCGAAGACCAGCGCGCTCGAGCGCACGTCCCGCCAGCGCAGCAGCTGCAGCACTGAAACACACACACACACACAACTCAGTCTAGGACCGCAGCAGGGATGAGCATGAAGGATGGGGTTCATGACGTGTTTAGGATCAACATGCACAAGCTCTTGCTAATCCAGCATGTGTCCTTCATCTGCATTAACATCTGTTTATAAAGCAACTACAAAAGACGTGACGCTAATCAAGCTCATGATAGAGTGTTTCTCTACTCACACACACACACTCATGTTTCTCTGCAGATGTTCATCTCTACAACTACACTTACACACCTGTTACGACTGACAGACTTCACCGAACACAGAAACAAGCGCGAGTTTATCTTCCGTCAGACATCAGTGGAAAAACCCACTTTATTTTATATAACTAAAGGGATAATTCATGCAAGATTGCATCATTTACAGTGAATTAAGAAAATATTCAGATTCCTTAATTTTTTCAAATTTTTTAATGCAGCATTATGCTTTAAATTGTTTTAGGGGGGGGGGGGTTCACCTCAATCTATACATCATGAAGCAAAAAACTGATTCGTGATGACTTTGACCCAGTGAATTTTTTTTCTTTTTAATAAATTTGCAATCCATCTCAAGTGGTGTAATGAGAGTGCTTGGCTATTTTTTAAGTGATTACCTGTATGAATTAGATTTGACTTGGTTTACCGATTAGGGATGGAACGATTACCGGTTTCACGATAAAATGTCCTGACGGTTAGTATTACCGTTTACAATCTAATTATCACGAAAACCATATTAGATTATCGCGATTTTGAAAACTGGCGGTAAATCCCGTCCAGTCATCGTGACAACGAGACCTGCGTACAGCAGCGCCAGCGCTCGAGATTCCTCACCCATAATCCTCCCCGCCGCCGCTTCTGTGACATCAGAGATCGTACGTGCTATGTGAGGGATAAATGTAGAGCGATGCAATTGTTATAGCGAATACAACCCTGACGAAAGCGAGGCGGAGGGGTCCTGATCAGCCTGAAGGGGTTGTATTCGCTATAACAACCGCCTCGCTCTACATTATCCCACTTATTACATGGCTACCTACCAAATAAATCAATAATTTGACACAAAATATTGATTTAAAAAGGAGTTTATTGATTTAAAAATGATTGTATTGCTTCCACTAAAGAAAATAGTCTGTTCCGTCTTTACGGTTAGAATCCATGGCAACGCTCTGTTTTTCATGGCAACGGTGTGTTATACCAAAGTCCTTTTAGGCAAGTCATGCCACTCGGCCGCCATCTTGGCGACGCCTCCGGGCCGCTGTTTCGGACTAACAAGACCAGGTCTAAATGAATGGGCAGAGAGTCAGAACTGCACTTTCACTGGTCACCGGGACATAAAAACTGCATGTATAGAAACAGCAGTAAAATATGATAAAAATCGCTGAAAAAGTTTGATGACTTTGCCCCAAAATAAGGTTTAAAAGCCTTTTTCCCCACAGGTTATACTTTTACTACACATGCGCAAGGGTTCACGACACCAACTTTATGTCTCTATCCAGAATGCCGGTGTTGTGCCGAGCACTTAAACATATTTGTGGTCGATATAAAATGCTTTAACTACCTTGGTGGTCCGGTGCCTTCGCGTTGTGATCACCCTCTTCCTCGTGGATTAATCTGATCTTGCACACAACACAACTCGCTGTCGCCAAATCATCTCCGCTGTCGCAAACCTCAACTGTGCGCACTTGTCAGTGGAACCAGACGATAGGCTTAAATGTTTCCCGGCTTGACTGTTAAAAGCAGACGATTGGCTTTCCAGCGGGAGGGGCGGGAAATGTGCATACAACCGCCATCTTTGGCGTTATGGGTTATACAAAGTTGTATTGAGGACTGAGGAAGTGGCATGTCTCTATATAAATAGTCTCTGGTTATACTTAGCAGCAAAGAAATAACAGACCGCATTCTACATTAGAATTCAACCGAGCCATGTAATAATTCCTGTTATTGTTAAAGTGATAGTTCACCCAAAAATGAAAATTCTGTCAGTAATTACTCTCCCTCATGTTGTTCAACCCCGTAAGACCTTCGTTCATCTTCGGAACACGAATTAAGATATTTTTGATTAAATCTGAGAGCTGGATCACTCCTCCATAGGCTTCTGAGGGATTGAAACTTGCCAGCCCCGAAAAGTTATTAAAGACATCGTTAAAATAGTCCAAGTGACTACAGTGGCTCAATCTTAAGTTTATCAAGCGACGAGAATACTTTTTGTGCGCAAAAACAAACAAAAATAATGACTTTATTTCAACTATTAATTTTCTTCTCTGTGGGCCTCGAGTCAGTTAGCGTAGTGTGATAGCGTAGTGCTACGTCACACGAAGGCTCACTATTGGCCGACGCTGGTCATGTGTGTGATGCGTGTGACGTACAACACAGAAGCGCTGTGTCTGTTACACTAGTGAACTCACTCGACGCCCACAGAGAAGGAAATCAATAGTTGAAATAAAGTCGTTATTTTTGTTTTTTTGCGCACAAAAAGTATTCTCGTCGTTTGATAAACTTAAGATTGAGCCACTGTAGTCACTTGGACTATTTTAACGATGTCTTTGAAAACTTTTTTTGGGGAGCAAGTTTAAATCCCTCAGAAGCCTATGGAGGAGTGATCCAGCTCTCAGATTTCATCAAAAATATCTTAATTGGTGTTGCGAAGATGAACGAAGGTCTTACGGGGTTGAACAACATGAGGGTGAGTAAATACTGACCGAATTTTCATTTTTGGGTGAACTAACCCTTTAACCCCACTAAAGATATAAAAACCACTGTAAAGCACCATAAAGTTTTCGTGCACTATATTCCTAGACTTCTGAAGCCATTCGATAGCATAATGCAGGGCTGCCAACTCTCACGCATTGAGCGTGAGACACACGCATTTGACCCAATTCTCACGCTCTCACGCCACACCCCCGATTTCTCACGCTTAAGTGTCAACCCGGTCGTAAAATGCCTGAAAGATGAGTTTATCTATATATCTACCCGTTGAGCCACTCGCGATCGACTAGTTATACCGCAAATTAGTTAAAATATCCCGTAATCTAGAGCACAGATATTGTGCTCCAAACTGCGCGCACACGGCAGAGAGATAAGCGAGCGAGAGACCTTGCGCGTGGAGACTGCATACAAGGTCCAATCGGATTAACACTAATAAAACATCAGTTACCAGTGATCCTCCTGTATCCTTCATGCAGATATGACCAAAATCTTTAACATGACAAGTACTTCGCAATCACAGTAAGAAACACCATCACGATGTAGTAATTCTGACGTGACGAATTAAAAATAAAGAGAGACACTGTATTTCTCAAAACTGTCGTTAAATGACTGCGGATTACATTTAGAAAATGTAAAACTCACACCAGACTCTGTGACAACCGGCTAGTTTCACTTTAACAACCAATCGTATCTTCATTACTGATTTGAGAATCGTTTACACTCGCTTAGAACAAAACCGACCTTCATCTAAATCCCTTGATTACATTTCTCACAGCGTTTACTTGAGCATCAGACTTTTCACCAGTGACTTACAATCTTACTTTTAAGAATCACTTAGAACAACATTTATATCTCTAAATAGAACAAAACGACCAACATTTAAATGTCTTAATGGTCTTGATCACTCACTGGTGTGTTTGAGTCACTGCAGCACTGATATATGTGAGAGAACATTATAAATACAGTATATTTAGATGTAAATCCAGAGGATCACTTGTACTATCGCCAGCACTAGCACTCTCTATGGTAAAACATGAAGACAAAACAGTACGACTTTCTCTAAAGCTGCTATGAAAGCATGTGTACAGTGAAAAGCACTATAGACTCGGGATGTGCAGAACGACTGACTTTTAACCATTTAAACGAGAATTTTGCTACAGACTAATCGACTAGTCTAACCCCCGTCTAAAACTAGCAAATCTAGGTCTGTCTTCCAGCTATATCAATATTCATGATCATTCACGCCCTTCCCACAAACAGCTTTCTGACACAAAACACGTCTTACAAATTTTATATCAATATATTGATTTGATGAGTGACCAGGATGATTTTCACCTCTGACCCCAGAGGGTTAAGCAAAGTGAGCCATTATAGACATGTTTATTGAAATTAACTCAATCAAGCAGCACAGGACCAATTAGGAATGGATGTTGATATAGCAACTGTTCAAGTGTCAAGTAAGATTCATTCATAATGTTTCTCCTTTAATCCGATATAAATTTTCGTACCGTATTGTCCCTCATAGCCGGTAGTATAACAAGCCTATAAGCAAGCTTAACTGTTATACTTGTTTGACATGACATAGAAGAAAACTGAAAAGTTGTGCAAGCTTTCAAAAACACTCCCTCGCCGTGGTCATCTTCTGAGCGGACGCTTCTCTGAACCCGCGAGTTAGAACGAACGCATGCAAAATATGAGGTCAAATTAAATGATTTTGTTTTGCTGCAGAAATACACTTTTCAAAATAATATATTCAATTAGAGGCCGACGGATATGGATTTTTGGGGGCCGATACCGATAAAAAAAGCCTGATACCGATATATCGGCCGACATTATTTATGTGTACAGTAATATTATTTATGTGTATTATAGTACAGTACCAGTCAAAAGTTTGGACACACTTTCCTATTGGTGTGTACAAACGTTTGATGGGTACTGTATATAGAATACACAGTATTTAAACAGAATAAATATATAAACGTTTTGCAATGATCACTCAAATGTGGTGATCAAACACTTGTGTGACAAAGATATGTAATGGAGGCAGGGGGAATGATAGAATGAGAATGATACATTTGAGCTGTAACCAAACTAGTTTGCATTGCATGCTATATTATATTATATTCTAAATACTGTTGCATAATCTTCACTAACGACTTTGTCTTTTAATTTAGTCACGTTATATAAAACAACTTGTAAATATATCAAAAGTGTCACTGACATTATCTTCTATTTTTAGTCTTAATTCCTCTAATCTCTACCAGTGGAGGAAGAACTCAGATCTTTTTACTAAAGTAAAATTTATAACATCATAATGAAAACGTTTTTAATTACATAATGTACAGACTTTTATACTATTTTAAATTAGTAAGCAAAATGTACCTACTAAACGTGAAACTAGGCTACTCTTAATTAGGGGTGGGGGAAAAAATCGATTCTTAGATGCATCGCGATGCGGACGTGGACGATTCTGAATCGATTCACAAATGTCAAAAATCGATTTTCAAAAAAAATTTTTTTTTTTTTTATATATATATTTATAATAACGTAATATTGACGGAACGCAAAAGACGGAACTCTGAAGCGCGGAAGTGCAGTGCCCGGACCGTCTGTGGCGTGTGCACATAACAGAGACGCGAAGGCTGAGCGCGAAATCCAAACACCCTCCTCGTTAAAAGCTGACGTGTGGAAATATTTTGGCTTCTGTTAAGTTGAAGGGGGAAAGGAGCTGGACAAGAGCCATACTAGTTGTAAGCTTTGTAGAATAAAACTAAAATATTTCGGAAACAGGACAAATATGTGAAGCCATATGACACGTTTCCACCCAGAGGAGGAAAAACACTCGGCTTTGTGGAAAAACACTCGGCTTTGTGCTGCCTTGTCGAAAAATGCTAACGTTACCCAAGCGCGAATCGATCACAGAGAATGTTGATTCATTCTCTATTGTTTCCATAATGGTGTAAATCTCACAATATTATGACATCGTTATTTCATTTAAATTAGGGTAAGTGTATGAGGAGCATATTTTGATATTTTAAATGAACTAGCAATTATCACATTTGATATAACAAGTAAAAATGACATTATTATATGAAATACAATTATAATAAAATTTGAAGTTAAGTGTACAGTATACTGTACTATTTTCATTTTTAAAACGGTGTGAAAAGTAAAAATTATCATCAAATATTCATCTTTGACCTGTCAAAGTTTCCTACAAGTCTCCACAGCAAGGATGCATAGATTTATGGGCGTGGTAAGCAGAAGGAAAATGAGTCTGCACATACGCATAACCAGTAAGTAGCACATCTCGATGGGTAGCATGAATCGTCAGAACGCTGGTCGTTGTTATATTATTCATTTACTACAAGTATGCTGCTAGTTCAGGCACACATTTATTTTCCTGTTGGTTCTTTGCAATGTTAATAAAATATATTGTACGTTAATTCTTTATTGGTCATTACTTTGTACTTTTAAAGCAAAGTATTTATATTCACACACACACACACAAAAAGATTCAGATAATCGATAATCGCTTTAGCATCGAATCGCAGCCCTCTGAATCGTAATCGAATCGAATCGTGAGGTGCCTAGAGATTCCCACCCCTACTCTTAATGCAAAATGGCCCTATATATAAAGTGTTATAATTATATAAATTATTGGAATATTGCTTGATGTTGTAACGTAGCGTTATAGGCAGAATGAGCTTTAACACCGTGTCTACACGCCGGACGCGGCCGTTATTGCTCGCGTGAGTCGCGACAGCTGTTTACCCGAGACGTGGAAAAGCTCCCGTTACAGAGCAGAATGGGCCATCCGTTTACTGTCGGAGATTCTCGCTCGCGCCACGCATTTTAATCAATGTTTAATAAATCAATTGCCTGGATTTAGTAAATATAGCAGACAATATAATCAGGACTTCTCAGCTGCGCGCTTGCAATAGTCACAAGCTCACACAATACGTGACAGAGGCTGGCAGCAGAGAAATCAATTCAGTGAATTACACTGCGCAAATCACAAGTAATAGTCTACTACCCACTGGATGAAGAAGGGTTGGCTCTCAACAGGACATATAATATTCATTTTATTTTATTTTTCGTGTTATTTTTCGTGTAGGTGCTTTATTGGCAGCGCCACCCTTACATGAATCACAGCAAGCCGCATTTTTTTTAAATATTCATTTATCGGCCATTATAATATCGGCCTATAATATCAGCTCGCCGATATATCGGTCGGGCTCTAATTTCAATATGTAACATTAACATGACGGTAATTTAAACATAGCCTTTATAAAAATATAAAGCAAAACATTAAATGTGTTAAAATGACTAGGCCTAGTATTTTCCAAGTCGACTAGCAGTAGCACTATCTTTTAATCGACTAGTCTGGCGAACCCCTACTATACACATTCATATGACACTATAATGCCTCTGTGAGAAACCATATACATACCATGGTGTATGAATATAGTAATTAAACTGTCTGATACCATTACTGAACCACTGGGATCCTTCATGGTACCATAGTCATAGCGTTTACACGTCTCCTGCTATTTAAGACCGGTTTAAAAAAGCATTTTGCACATTGACAGATGAAATTTGGTTCTAGTCCACCTAGTTTTGCAAGATGCAGCAGCAAATCATTAAACAACTACTTTTGACCCACCGCACCCAGAACCTTTGGCCAGATTATCAGCATGAGCTCTGATTCATCCTCTATGAGCAAAGGTTGCATTAGAAACAACAGCCCGTTTCATTTCTGCTAAAGGATCTGGCTTCATTAAACACACGGAGTAACTCCATCATCGCGCCAGTCGAGCTCCACACGTCTGTAAACATCATCAGCAGGACTGCCTTCAACATCCCAGCATTACACGTCCACAACACATGCGCTACAGAGAGCTGAAGTATGAGGAAAGTGTTGTACCCGTGTGTTTCCAGTCTGCGGAGGGCTGTTGGTCCGCCGGTTCCATGTCTGCAGTGTGTGTGTGTGTGTGTGAGACTGAGACTGAGGGATATCAGCGCTGAGAGGAGGCATGAGGTTATAGAGGCGGGTCCATGTCTGCAGTGTGTGTGTGTGTGTGTCTGAGGGATATCAGTGCTGGAGGAGGGGAAACCAGTCTCCTACACACACACACACACCATCAGCTGACCCTCAAACACAAGTCTCCCTCCAACACCACATACACACAGATGTCACGTCACTCCTGTTGACCTTTGAGGACAAGTCATGTATTCGAAAAAGGGTAGCAGTGTCCAAGGAAAGCGAAATCCTTGTATCGTCCTTTTAACATTTAAGGGCATTTTCCATGAATGGCATCAGCGCTCATCGATGCATTGAATCAATCAGCAATCAAATCTCTATGAGGTGAAGCATCAGCTTAATAATCAACACCTTGTTTAATTACATCAATCTTTGATTGAATCAGCGTTTTTCTTTGAATAAACGGTTTAATAACTCACTCAAAGACAGTCCTTGTGGAGTAACAGTGTAACTGTGCTGGAGATGACCAATGCTGATATTGGTGAAAAATATGCAAGAAAGCCTCTCGTCCAGTCAGATTCAATGATCGGAACTAGCCTGTTACACATATAACAATAGCTTAACGAGCTTACTGTCAGGTTTATGTTCTGTTGTGGAGCCTTATTTTGACATTCTCGGTTTACTTCACTTCCTGTTTCAACGCTTTGTTTAGTTTCGGTTTTATTGGTTAAATGTCCTTGTTTTGTGCCTGCTGACCACAACGTAACACTTATTTATATAGAAGTAAATAAATAAATGGCTATAATACCGCATACCGCGCTATTGAGCCACTCAAAATAACCGCAAGGGAAATTCCTTCACCGTAACAGCCAGAGTCTCTCACTTACTGCAAGTCAAGGCATAAAGTCCAGTGTGACTTCAGATTGATGGATGAGCAGTTTCAGTGCTCTGTAAACACCCCACGCTCTGTGACCTGCATTGCTTCATCACTGCTGAGCATAAAGAGCCAGTGCTGCAATGAGGAGCACAAACACTGCAAATACACATTCTTCTAGAAAACAACCCTAAGCCCATGCAAGTAGGTAATCATATATTTGTAGATTGAGCCAAAGTGTTTTAACAAATTTTACAAATCTGGAAAACGAGCTAGAAGGCTAGATTCAGTCCAGACTACAGAAGTCTATAAAAACATTTTTTTTAATTTTATGGATTGCATCGTGCAAAAAGTGCAAAGTGAATTATAAACAAATGGACAGGAGAAAACGTTTCAGCACATTGCTATCTTCAGTGCTTCATTTTACAAATCTGAAATTATATTTTTCAGAATAGGGATCAAAGCAAGTTGTTTCACAGTGAGCAAATCAAACAGAAAGGTGATCATGCAAACTGACCCATAATGCAACATCATGCCGTGCCGAAGGTGAGATGCATGAGAGATGAGGGGAAGAGGACAAAACACAAGTGATGATCGTACACAGACAGAACACGATGGGTAAATGAAAGGTCCATTGAAGGGAACGGGCTGTGATGACACTGATGATTTACCTGCCGCTGCGCTCGGATCTGACATCGGGATTCCTTCAGCTTCAGCTTCCCTCTTCCCGGATCCAGGTTTATCCCCTGGAGGACGGGTTACTGGACTTGGGGAGAGTTCTTGTAAATCAGATTCCAGGCCTGCCTTTCCTCTCCCAGCAGAGGATTTGTCTGACACCGGGGTGGGAAGATGGTGGGAGATCTGATCTTCCTCTTCGGCTACAGACTCCAGTTCAGGAGATCTGTCTTCATCCAGCAACACTTTTGATGCCGGTTTCATGAACGTCAGGCTATCCTGCATCTCCAGAAAGTCCTCGGCAGCTCCTCGTGTCGGCCTCTCGATAAACTCGAACTCTTCAGATGACGGCTCGGGCTCGGACGCCTCGTCTCTGCGCTCCTGCTCCGCGGAGAAGCTCGAGGGTTTCTGGGACACCGCATCCAACACCGGGGAGAAGGAGTCCGCAGAAGGGCTCTCAGAATCCCACTGTTCCTGAGCCTTTCCCAATGGGAAGTTCAGGCAATCAAATTTGTGCGCCATTTGAACAGACGTCTGGCTTAACACCTCAACCTTGTCCTTCAAAAGACTGTCTGTTTTTTGAAGCACGTCTGTCTCTTTCACGAGATCGAAAGCTACAAAACTCTGCTCGGAGTTGTTGTGTTCTCCCAGCTTGGCCTTCTCTGCGGCCGCTCTCGCCTCCGTGACCTCGGCCATCTCCTTCAGAAGCAAGATCTTGGAGTCCAGACTGTTAGCAGACGGCGAGAACGGGGATTTGGGGGAATCGTTCCCTCTTCTATGAGCCGGGCTGAACTCAGGGCTTCCTTCTGATGAGCCGGAGTCCACTTTTTCAGGGTTCATCGGAGAAGACTTCAAAATATCTGGGAGAGACATCGGCCGGTCATCGGACACCATGTTGACATCGGAAACATACGAAAGGGAAAGCCCTTGTTTGGTTTCTCTTGACTCTGACTGCACGTGAGCTTCTTCTCCATCATACGCATCTTGGACCAGGTCTGGAGACGGACTATCGGCCGGCGTTTCCCCAAGACTGTCGTTTAGAGGGGAAAACACCTGAAAGGGACTTTTCTTCGTTTCAAACATGAAGTCGTCATCTGACTGGCTTAGCACATCTAGGTTGAATCCTGCCGAGTCCTTGTGTCCCAATGAATCCATAGTTAGCTCAGAGGCTTGTGAAGCTACGGATGGAGAATCCCAGCAGTCTGCGGGATCAGAACGAGACATGAACTGCGGTTAGCTGGAGTCTGCCCCTGTGGACGATCCTGTAAGGGTTTCACAATATTCAAGCTAAATCCCCTCATGGCTACTGAAGATACAACACTTCACCTTTCAGACTTTGAATTCCAAGAGTTTGTCCTTCAATGAAAGCATCCACTTTTCTCTCTAAAATCAGGTGTTCATGCAATTAATAAATATCTGCTCTGAAAGAATGCAATATATGAGGATGTTAACTGAGTTTTGCTGTACAGGTTAACTAATGCAAAGCGTTACAGACTTGTAGGAGACCAAGCTTCTCTCGTTATTCAGAGACATGTGAAAGTCAGAACAAATCAACCATCTGAGTGCTTAAGCAGACAAAGAGCAAAATGGCACAAATCAAGACTAACGTCAACATTTCACCCGTTCCAGGACACATTCTGTCAAGACTGAGGCTGCATTAGGGCTATCAATAGTGCCAGTGTTTGCATACCAATCAATTAAAAAATTACAGAAAAGGATCTTAATAATATCAGCAGCACAGACTTGATTTGGTACATGGGTGCCGCAATCACTAATGGCATTTAGAGAAGGCTTGCCTCATGAATGTCAGTTACTTCATACTGATATATGTGCAGTCACATAACCTAATTAATATTCACGAGCTGCTCCCGCACACAAAGAAATTTCATAATTTGCCCTCGGATGAGATCTGACCGAACCCGGAAATACTCATGGGCTCAACGGAAAACTCAATTTAAATTAATTGTTCAATATCTATACAAGCATTTTAAATAAGTGGAGTTTTAAATGATGGAATAGGTTTAACGGCATTTAAGTTAATATGGTGGTATTAAAAGGACTGAAAATCAAAAACTTCACTGGTATGGGTACGGATTACTGGCATCATGACAACCCTAGTCCAGATCAATGAAAATCATACTTTCATGATGTTAAATTGATATCAGGTCAAACATTACCCTAAATGCAAGCAATAAATAAATGGCAGCACAAAGATGAAAACTACATCAGCATTCTAGCAAAGAAGAAACGTACCTGATGGAAACTGAGGCTGAAAGAGCGCAGGAGCGACGCCAGGAGCAGAAGGTGGTTCGGGATCATCTGAAAAACAACCACACGAAGGCGTTTCACTCACTAAAGCCCGAGTCAGAGAGCAAGTGATTTATAGAAGGGGACGACATCATTTAAACATTTATATGTGCTAGTCAGCTATGTGTTCAAGCCATTAGGATCACAAAATATCAGCGTTTTCACTCAAAAAAAGAAAATCCCAGGCTAAGAAACCCATGTTTATGTGAAAAACGCCAGAGTCACGTGGTAATCAGGAGCCGCTTTTGTTGTAGATATTAAAAAATAATCATTATGTTAAAAAATAATAAATACAATGCCATTTTTTCCAGAGGCACTATAGGTTATTCTGCAGTTTATAAATAAACAAAATAAGCAGCAGCTTTCTATGTGGCGTTACATAATGTGCAGAAGTTGCTGTAAGAGTCACACAATCCAAAGGTTATTCAACCACACCTGAACAATAACACTGAAATTCTTATCAAGCATGTAATCAAGTTTGACTATCTGTGATTATTGCACCGCTGTTCCTGTGTCACATCAAAACATCAAACGGCAGAGAGAACGAAACGCTCGTCTGGGCCGTTCACCAGCATGGCTTTAGATAGCATAGCGAGAGCGTTGAGAAAATGTGTTTACTCGCGGATCGTGAATACTGTTGCTCATATAAGTAAATTCACATCTACATTTAATTCAAACTCACTGTGCATTTCCATGAAATTATTGGTAACTGTGCTTCTTAGTAAAACAGTAAAATTGTGATGTTATTGGTTTCCATTGCTCTCTTAGGTTGGTCTGGAGCTCTGGATCAGATAAGATAACATAAGCACAGCGTCACTCAACACTCACTTAACATTGTTCCACTCCGAATGGATATGAGCATGAAGACGTCTCCGTCTTTATTTAGACTATTGCTGTCCTAAATAACACACGCTGAGAGATGACAGCCCAGAACAGAGGATCATCATGGACACGGATCATGACACTTGAAGCAAACTTCTGTTGGTTAAGGAGTCGATACATCACGCTTCAGACTCAAACACCATGGGTAAAGCAGGGAGAGCTTGCCTAAACCAGGTCTGAGATCCTCTGTAACTGAGTCAATGACTCCGGTTTTCTTTGCAGAGCAAAATGCATTCAATATAAACAAGTGATAAACCAAATTCTGGGCCGTAAATTCAGGAGAATAAAATGAAGTTTAAAGGGATAATTCACCCCAAAATAAAAATTCTGTCATTTACTTACTCTCATGTTGTTCCAAACAAAAGACTTTTGTTCATCTTCTGAACAAAAATAAAGATCTTTTTCATGAAATCTGAGAGTCCCTTCATTGGCAGCTATGCAACTACCACTTTGACATAAAAAAATTCATAAAGAGATTGTAAAACTAATTGAGCCATCCAAATGAATTGAGCGGTTTAATCCAAAATTCCTGAAAAGACTTCGCTTTATATAATGAACAGACTGAATTTAGGCATTTATCCACATGTAAACATTGATCAGCGAACGTAAACAGAAGCTCAACCGAACCTGTTTGATGCATGATAAACATCTTGCTGAAGCTCAAACGTGCTGCGTAACACGAGAACGAACCTCATTGGTTCTTGCAGAAGATCAAACGTGCTGCGTAACACGAGAATGAACCTCATTGCTCCTTGCAGAAGATCAAACGTGCTGCGTAACACGAGAATGAACCTCATTGGTTCTTGCAGAAGATCAAACGTGCTGCGTAACACAAGAACGAACCTCATTGGTTCTTGCAGAAGCTCAAAAGTGCTGCGTAACACAAGAACGAACCTCATTGGTTCTTGCAGAAGATCAAACGTGCTGCGTAACACGAGAACGAACCTCATTGGTTCTTGCAGAAGATCAAACGTGCTGCGTAACACGAGAATGAACCTCATTGCTCCTTGCAGAAGATCAAAAGTGCTGCGTAACACAAGAACGAACCTCATTGGTTCTTGCAGAAGATCAAACGTGCTGCGTAACACGAGAACGAATCTCATTGGTTCTTGCTGAAGATCAAAAGTGCTGCGTAACACAAGAATGAACCTCATTGGTTCTTGCAAAAGATCAAACATGCTGCGTAACACGAGAACGAACCTTATTGGTTCTTGCAAAAGATCAAACGTGCTGCGTAACACGAGAATGAACCTCATTGGTTCTTGCAGAAGCTCAAATGTGATGCGTAACACGAGAACGAACCTCATTGGTTCTTGCAGAAGCTCAAATGTGCTGCGTAACACGAGAATGAACCTCATTGGTTCTTGCAGAAGCTCAAATGTGATGCGTAACACGAGAATGAACCTCATTGGTTCTTGCTGAAGCTCAAACGTGATGCGCAACACGAGAATGAACCTCATTGGTTCTTGCAGAAGATCAAACGTGCTGCGTAACACAAGAATGAATCTCATTGGTTCTTGCTGAAGATCAAACGTGCTGCGTAACACGAGAATTAACCTCATCATAGTTCACCATATAGCCTAAAGCGATAAAATCTCTTCAGAAAATTTGGACTAAACGGCTTAATTCACATGGATTAATTTTACAATCTCTTTGAACTTTTTGAAGTGTCAAAGTGGTAGTTGCGTAACTGTCAATGGAGATAAAGAAAAGTCAGATTTCATCAAAAAGATTTCCTTTGGTGTTCTGAAGATGAACAAAAGTCTTATGGGTTTGGAATGGCATGAAACTGAGTAGATGATGACAATTCTCATTTTTGGGTGAACTATCCCTTTAATGCATTTTCTAGCTCAGTGCTTCCTAAACCTTTCCTAAAGTACCCCACAACTGCACATTTTGGACATCTTCCTCATCTAAAACACCTGATTCAACTCATCAGCACATTAGTACAAACTGCAATAGCTGAATTGGGTGTGTCTGATGAGGGAGACATACAAAATGTACAGTACTCAGGTTATATATACTGTATACAGACACACACACACACGTTTATAAAAAAACTTTTTTTTTTAAACATCATAACACACATAGCCTATATATCCAAACACACACGTTTATGTTTTGTATAGACTACATTTATATAAACGTGTATATACACACGTTTATATTTATGTATTTTAAAAAACTCACGTCATTCATACATAGATGTATAAAATCACAAATATCATCTATATTAAAGGCTTTCGTGTATGAATCTCCTTAAAGCATCAGGCGCGCAGCGTGTCTTTGTTCATGAAGCGGGTGGGCCGCGTCGACCACATATTCACACAATAATGCCTCATCATGCCACATTTCCTCAGCAGGAAACAAATATCACTGCAACACTGCAGCATTTCACATAATGCCGAATATCTGCTCATTACCTTCGGTCTCACATAGGCTACATGTATCTGATCGCTTTAAGTATTCCATAGACAAATTCAACATCAGAAATCCCCGCCGCCCCCATCGATCTCAACACAAATAACGCCGAAATCAATGTTATAGGCTACTCACTGGATGATGATGGATGAAGAGTGTGCGGATGCTTCTCCTTCTCCTTCTCCTCACGGGCTTCGGATGAGAGAGAGTGTGTGTGAGCCGCACACGAACCGCTGATCTCCGGTGCGGGACTTTCCGCGGACTTCACCGGAGTCACGCGCTCCTCTCTCATCACTGTCTGCTGAGATGATGTTACTTCTGGAGTAACGGCTTCTGTTACAGTTGGAGTAACGCTTTCCTCCGCTGGTTTAGGAGTAACGGCAGCTTCAGTGATCACTGGATATGTCTGTGAAGTAGACGTTACTTCTGCCTCCATGCTCGTCCGCTTCACTGGAACTTCACTTAACGTTACAGGAGTAACGCTTTCCTCCGCGTTAGTAACGGCTTCTGTTACAGTTGGAGTAACGCTTTCCTCCGCTGGTTCAGGAGTAAGGGCAGCTTCAGTGATCACTGGATATGTCTGTGAAGTAGACGTTACTTCTGCCTCTGTGCTCGTCGGCTTCACTGGAACTTCACTTAACGTTACAGGAGTAACGCTTTCCTCCGCCATCTCTGGAGTAACGATCACTTCTGCTGACTGTGAAACACTAGTTTCTTCAGTAATCTGCAGAGAACTAGTTACCTCAGTTGTTTGTGAAGCACTAGTTAACGGTACCTCAGTTGTTTGTGAAGCACTAGTTACCTCGGTTGTTTGTGGAGAACTAGTTTTCTCGGTCCTCTCCTCCTCCGCGTCCCGTGTCTGACCGGCTTCATTCATGATCGCAGGATCGTGCGGTGCCTCGTCAGGTGCACTGGATGATGAAACTTTGTCTGCTTCTTCCATTATGCGAGTGTGTTGGGCTGGAGGTGAAAGGAGACAATAACCCGCAGAAGAAACGCAAACTCTCTTTTCTTTAAGAGGAGAAAGACGCCGAGGCTCGACACAGCTGAAAGTTAACAGACTCCTCAAAAGTGACTAAGCGGAATATTATGGATACCACCGACTACAATCGTGTGTCCAATCACTAAACACCGTGGTTGAATGATGTAACCAATGACTAATCGAGAAGCAGAAGTGCGCTAAGCCCCGCCTACACTTCTTTTCTCAAGCTCTCTCTCTCTCTTTGTGCTTTAGATCAGGGTTTTACACCACAATAAACACACGAACTAAAATGATTTACTCTCTCCGAGCATTCGACTAAAACCAGTACTGATATTATTTATTATTTGTGGTATTGTATTATTAGTTTGCTGATAAGAAAGAAAGAAAATAAATGCTGTAAAGTTATATACAGTATATGCAGTTGGTGTAGTATGTTGTGCTGAGTAAACAGTGCTATATATAAATGTAAGTATATCCCACATGTGCTACATATGTATATCTCACAGATCATGTTTCAAATTTGTGCACATGCCATCCATATGTAGCCTATAGTAAATGTACAGTGTATTCTGTGAATGATGGATTGGTCTTGAGCAGTTTGCTCTTTTATAGTCCACTATAGTGAGAACATCCCTGTCAACATCTGCTCTGCATCAGATATAGCAGATTCTCATGAGTTACTGAGCACTGCTGTTCCTGTCACTCAAAAAACACACACACCGTCTCATATCCATAAGAGCAGACACACAATCCCTTTCAAATATCCACTGGAGAATATATTACAAGCAATTCATGGAATTGAGCGAATACCTGCTTAATTTTGCCTAATAACCTGCTTGAAATGTAATCTCCAGCAGATGTTTGAGCATTAAAGTTGAAAGGGGCTGTGAATCTGCTTCAGGCATATAAGAGACAAACGTCTGTGTTATGATGGTTGTTAAAGGGCTCATTGTGTGTTAAAGTCCATCACGAAACAGCTGTTCAAAATAAAAGTCAAAGTGATGAAACCTAGTAATACATTATTAAAGGGAGAGTTCAAATTCTGTCATCATCTGCACCTTCATGCTGTTCAAACCTGAGCGACAAAAGACTATGCAATGACATGAAAGTCACAGGAGTCAAACATCACTGATTTCCACTTGAAACGTCTTCAGCTGGAGGTCTGAATGACATCAGTGTGTGTGTTTTGGTGAACCCTTCTGTGTGTGTGTGTGTGTGTGTGTGTGTGTGTGTGTGTGTGTGTGTGTGATTCAGACTGATCTGAGCTCAGGGCCTCACGCTCGCTGAGATAACAGACCAGAATAAGCATGAGCATCTGTCCGAGATCAAGTGTGTTGACTGGGGCTCAAAAAGGGTCTCTGAGGCGCTTTAGCCAAACGCCAGTGTGTAAAACATCGAACAGGGTCTCTGAGGCGCTTTAGCCAAACGCCAGTGTGTAACACATCGAACAGGGTCTCTGAGGTGCTTTAGCCAAACGCCAGTGTGTAACACATCGAACAGGGTCTCTGAGGTGCTTTAGCCAAACGCCAGAGTGTAACACATCGAACAGGGTCTCTGAGGTGCTTTAGCCAAACGCCAGAGTGTAACACATCGAACAGGGTCTCTGAGGTGCTTTAGCCAAACGCCAGTGTGTAACACATCGAACAGGGTCTCTGAGGTGCTTTAGCCAAACGCCAGAGTGTAACACATCGAACAGGGTCTCTGAGGGGCTTTAGCCAAACGCCAGAGTGTAACACATCGAACAGGGTCTCTGAGGCGCTTTAGCCAAACGCCAGAGTGTAACACATCGAACGGGGTCTCTGAGGGGCTTTAGCCAAACGCCAGAGTGTAACACATCGAACAGGGTCTCTGAGGCGCTTTGGCCAAACGCCAGTGTGTAACACATCGAACGGGGTCTCTGAGGCGCTTTAGCCAAACGCCAGAGTGTAACACATCGAACGGGGTCTCTGAGGGGCTTTAGCCAAACGCCAGAGTGTAACACATCGAACAGGGTCTCTGAGGCGCTTTAGCCAAACGCCAGAGTGTAACACATCGAACGGGGTCTCTGAGGCGCTTTAGCCAAACGCCAGTGTGTAACACATCGAACAGGGTCTCTGAGGCGCTTTAGCCAAACGCCAGTGTGTAACACATCGAACAGGGTCTCTGAGGGGCTTTAGTCAAACGCCAGTGTGTAACACATCGAAAAGGGTCTCTGAGGCGCTTTAGCCAAACACCAGTGTGTAACACATCGAACAGGGTCTCTGAGGTGCTTTAGCCAAACGCCAGTGTGTAACACATCGAACAGGGTCTCTGAGGTGCTTTGGCCAAACGCCAGTGTGTAACACATCGAACAGGGTCTCTGAGGTGCTTTAGCCAAACGCCAGTGTGTAACACATCGAACAGGGTCTCTGAGGGGCTTTAGCCAAACGCCAGTGTGTAACACATCGAACAGGGTCTCTGAGGTGCTTTAGCCAAACGCCAGAGTGTAACACATCGAACAGGGTCTCTGAGGTGCTTTAGCCAAACGCCAGAGTGTAACACATCGAACAGGGTCTCTGAGGTGCTTTAGCCAAACGCCAGTGTGTAACACATCGAACAGGGTCTCTGAGGTGCTTTAGCCAAACGCCAGAGTGTAACACATCGAACAGGGTCTCTGAGGGGCTTTAGCCAAACGCCAGTGTGTAACACATCGAACGGGGTCTCTGAGGGGCTTTAGCCAAACGCCAGAGTGTAACACATCGAACGGGGTCTCTGAGGGGCTTTAGTCAAACGCCAGTGTGTAACACATCGAACAGGGTCTCTGAGGGGCTTTAGCCAAACGCCAGAGTGTAACACATCGAACGGGGTCTCTGAGGGGCTTTAGCCAAACGCCAGAGTGTAACACATCGAACAGGGTCTCTGAGGCGCTTTAGCCAAACGCCAGAGTGTAACACATCGAACGGGGTCTCTGAGGGGCTTTAGCCAAACGCCAGAGTGTAACACATCGAACAGGGTCTCTGAGGCGCTTTGGCCAAACGCCAGTGTGTAACACATCGAACGGGGTCTCTGAGGCGCTTTAGCCAAACGCCAGAGTGTAACACATCGAACGGGGTCTCTGAGGGGCTTTAGCCAAACGCCAGAGTGTAACACATCGAACAGGGTCTCTGAGGCGCTTTAGCCAAACGCCAGAGTGTAACACATCGAACGGGGTCTCTGAGGCGCTTTAGCCAAACGCCAGTGTGTAACACATCGAACAGGGTCTCTGAGGCGCTTTAGCCAAACGCCAGTGTGTAACACATCGAACAGGGTCTCTGAGGGGCTTTAGTCAAACGCCAGTGTGTAACACATCGAAAAGGGTCTCTGAGGCGCTTTAGCCAAACACCAGTGTGTAACACATCGAACAGGGTCTCTGAGGTGCTTTAGCCAAACGCCAGTGTGTAACACATCGAACAGGGTCTCTGAGGTGTTTTGGCCAAACGCCAGTGTGTAACACATCGAACAGGGTCTCTGAGGTGCTTTAGCCAAACGCCAGTGTGTAACACATCGAACAGGGTCTCTGAGGGGCTTTAGCCAAACGCCAGTGTGTAACACATCGAACAGGGTCTCTGAGGTGCTTTGGCCAAACGCCAGTGTGTAACACATCGAACAGGGTCTCTGAGGGGCTTTAGCCAAACGCCAGAGTGTAACACATCGAACAGGGTCTCTGAGGCGCTTTAGCCAAACGCCAGAGTGTAACACATCGAACGGGGTCTCTGAGGCGCTTTAGCCAAACGCCAGTGTGTAACACATCGAACAGGGTCTCTGAGGCGCTTTAGCCAAACGCCAGTGTGTAACACATCGAACAGGGTCTCTGAGGGGCTTTAGTCAAACGCCAGTGTGTAACACATCGAAAAGGGTCTCTGAGGCGCTTTAGCCAAACACCAGTGTGTAACACATCGAACAGGGTCTCTGAGGTGCTTTAGCCAAACGCCAGTGTGTAACACATCGAACAGGGTCTCTGAGGTGCTTTGGCCAAACGCCAGTGTGTAACACATCGAACAGGGTCTCTGAGGGGCTTTAGTCAAACGCCAGTGTGTAACACATCGAACAGGGTCTCTGAGGGGCTTTAGCCAAACGCCAGTGTGTAACACATCGAACAGGGTCTCTGAGGTGCTTTGGCCAAACGCCAGTGTGTAACACATCGAACAGGGTCTCTGAGGGGCTTTAGTCAAACGCCAGTGTGTAACACATCGAACAGGGTCTCTGAGGCGCTTTAGTCAAACGCCAGTGTGTAACACATCGAACAGGGTCTCTGAGGCGCTTTGGCCAAACGCCAGTGTGTAACACATCGAACAGGGTCTCTGAGGCGCTTTGGCCAAACGCCAGTGTGTAACACATCGAACAGGGTCTCTGAGGGGCTTTGGCCAAACGCCAGTGTGTAACACATCGAACAGGGTCTCTGAGGTGCTTTAGCCAAACGCCAGTGTGTAACACATCGAACAGGGTCTCTGAGGTGCTTTAGCCAAACGCCAGTGTGTAACACATCGAACAGGGTCTCTGAGGGGCTTTAGCCAAACGCCAGTGTGTAACACATCGAACAGGGTCTCTGAGGGGCTTTAGCCAAACGCCAGTGTGTAACACATCGAACAGGGTCTCTGAGGGGCTTTAGCCAAACGCCAGTGTGTAACACATCGAACAGGGTCTCTGAGGGGCTTTAGCCAAACGCCAGTGTGTAACACATCGAACAGGGTCTCTGAGGGGCTTTAGCCAAACGCCAGTGTGTAACACATCGAACAGGGTCTCTGAGGGGCTTTAGCCAAACGCCAGTGTGTAACACATCGAACAGGGTCTCTGAGGTGCTTTAGCCAAACGCCAGTGTGTAACACATCAAACAGGGTCTCTGAGGGGCTTTAGTCAAACGCCAGTGTGTAACACATCGAACAGGGTCTCTGAGGGGCTTTAGCCAAACGCCAGTGTGTAACACATCAAACAGGGTCTCTGAGGGGCTTTAGTCAAACGCCAGTGTGTAACATATCGAACAGGGTCTCTGAGGCGCTTTACCCAAACGCCAGTGTGTAACACATCGAACAGGGTCTCTGAGGTGCTTTAGCCAAACGCCAGTGTGTAACACATCGAACAGGGTCTCTGAGGGGCTTTAGCCAAACGCCAGTGTGTAACACATCGAACAGGGTCTCTGAGGCGCTTTAATACATACATTTTTGTCGCGTCTGCGTAGCCACGCGAACCGGAAATATCCCGTCAGCGTTTAATCTTTACAGAGGTAAAGGGAAGGAGGCGTTCACAAGGGAGAGACTAGTGACACTTCAGGGATGCGTTGTCGTCGTGTCCAGGCGCAGGTCCTTCATCAGATCCGGATACGGCCTGGATCCGGCGGACTGCGGTAAACCACGGGATAAACAGAGAGACTAATATTAGCGTAGACACCATCCTTCTTATGATGTACAAAGTACATCAGGATTTATGGGAAGTATTCCCGGTTCCGGCTGATCTAAACTATGCAGCCTAACATTGAATTATAGAAGTCTATAATGTGTTATGTGTATGATAAGCCAAAGAGATGTGTTTTTAGTCTAGATTTGAACTGACAGACTGTGTCTGCTTCCCGGACAATGTTAGGAAGATTGTTCCAGAGTTTTGGTGCTAAATAGGAAAAGGATCTACCGCCAGCAGTCGATTTAGATATTCTAGGTATTATCAACTGGACAGAATTTTAGATCGCAATAGACGTGAAGGACTATTATGCGTTAAGAGCTCGCTCAAGTACTGGGGAGCTAAACCATTTAGTGCTTTGTAAGTAATCAGTAATATTTTAAAATTTATACAATGTTTAATAGGGAGCCAATGCAGTGTTGACAGAACCGGGCTAATATGGTCATACTTCCTGGTTCTGGTAAGAACTCTAGCGGCTGCGTTTTGGACCAGCTGTAGTTTGTTTATTAAGCGTGCAGGGCAACCACCCATAAGAGCATTACAATAATCTAGCCTTGATGTCATGAACGCATGAACTAACTGTTCCGCATTTTTCATTGAGAGCATATGATGTAATTTAGATATATTTTTAAGATGAAAAAATGCAGTTATACAGATACTAGACACGTGACTTTCAAATGAAAGATTGGTATCAAAGAGCACACCCAGGTACCTAACCAATGTGTGTGTGTGTGTGTGTGTGTGTGTGTGTGTGTGTGATGATGACAAATCCTGTGCTATTTCTTCAGGGCTGTAAAGTGATATGTGAGAGGCATGATCGCACATCCAGACTTTCACAATGAATATTGTCAAAATAAACATGAATAAGTGGTAGTATCCTGAATGAAACTCTGAACACATGAGACTTTTATTCATCTGTTAGTTTCGGGTTATTTAAGTGTTTTAGAGTCACCGGACAGACTGACAGTGTTAGCGTTGCTCAGAGACACACCGCTGATCCTGTTTTAGCTTCATGTAGAACTATTTTCATTAGTGGAGCAAATATAGACAAAATATCTGTCCATGTATATAATTTCATCATCTGTCATAGTCCTGAATGAATCATGAGATCATGTGCTCATATTCAGATTTCTGACCGGCTGTGTTTGACATGAGCAGATGCACATTCTCATAATTCTGAGTTAAAATGATGCTGAGTATCAGTGAGTGTTGCAGAATTGAACCTTTGAGCTGTCGTTGAGGTGTGTGTCATGAGAGTGTGTGCAGATGTTTAATGCAGGGCCAGAAAGTGTGTATTCACTGCGCGGAGTGTGTGCACTTCCCCTCGTGTGAAGCGTTGGGATGAAGATGCTGAGGCTTTGGTGTCGAGTTCGTCTCTGCTGATTCTGCAGTGTTTTATTGATGACGATCTCCAGTGGCCCGCAGAAAACCCTGTCTGTCTGTGTCTGTGTCTCTGTGTGTGTGTGTGTGTGTGTGTGTGTGTGTGTGTGTGTGTGTGTGTGTGTGTGTGTGTCAGAGATTTCGCACAAACAGCTGACTTCAGACTTGACTTGAGACTCACCCCAAAAAGCCTTCAGACACGAGCTTCGAGACTCAACAACCTGTTTAAATTAAAATTCATTAATGTATTTCTATTTTCTTTTATTGGCGCATATATTCGTTGGGGAAGCGAGCTGCATGTCCCCTGCCATTTGCCATACTGTGCTACGTGCATGCACTCTCACATATCAAAAAATGCATTGACGATGTCCTGGAATTGTGCCTTTTGTCATTAGTTTTGGTTTTAATAACTTTACAAACAGTGGCGGTAACCGAACAGCTACATGCAATGTGTGTGGCACCAAGATAAACGATGCCGGATGCCAGTAAAACACTGCACCCAGGTCAGAGGTCAGTCACTTAATGTGAAAGAGACGTTCAATTTAGCATATATCGTCACAGGTACAGTAACAAGCTAACCAGCACTAAGTGTTGTATCCATATGATGATAGACTAAGGTTAATATCTCACCAGGTCCGAGGGCTAGAGGGATGTGTTAGTAGCAGAAGATTAGACTATACGATGTCGCAACCCACGGCAGTTTGTGAAATAGTCACGAAATGTAAATCTATTGATGGACACGGACACGATTTTCTCATTCGTGTCTCTCAGCAGGGGGACAGATCAGATGGCAAGAGAGACTTGACTTGAACTTCCAAAAAATGACTTGTGAACATCTCTGGTGTGTGTGTGTGTGTGTGTGTGTGTGTGCAGGGGCGCAGATGGCACTGGGGACGGGGGGGACATGACCCCCCCAGATTCATAGTGACCCGATCCGTCCCCCGCCCTCACTATCTCTACGAAAGGCGACAAAAATCGGTAAAACAGAGGATTAACCAGTGTTTTCGCTATGTACATTAGCCAAAGTAGTGTCCCAGCCCGCCGCTGCTTCAGAATCGGGTCGGGGCAGACGCAGGCTGGCACACAATAATAATCTACACCGGTCACCATTATTTTGTTTGTACCCACGATCTCACTACACGCTGTTCTGTTGTCAATAAACACACGATGCCATCATGCCACCGACGTTTACACACTCTCTCTCTGTGTGTGTGTGCTACGACTCCTGAGTGACTTCGCCGTGGTCCTATGAGGAGCTGGTAGCTGCCTCAATCGTGCCTGTAGGAGCGGACCGGTAACCATAGTGATCATGACTGAGCTGAGCTGATTTTCTGAACTGAGAAAAATCGACTGTATAAATGCCACATAAAGGCAATGAAGAGACAAAAAACAATCACCTCGTTTTTTCAAAAACCAACAATGTAAGTATCCCTGTTGACTTTCCCAGATGTGGCAGATTAGATTTGTTAAGGGGAATAGCTAGTCTGACAATAATGGCAAGAAGGCAAATGTGGAGACCATAACTATGCATTTAGGTGAGAGGACAGAGGCAAATAATGTATGAACACAAAAAGAATGGTTGGATAAATCAAACAATTTATCGTCTTCAGGAAATAATGTTTTATCTTCTCATTTAACCCATTGTACTGTATAAATTGACTGAGGTATGTTCACTGTTGTGTAAGCCACTATAAAATAATTATAATAAATAAATTTGTGTGGTGCAAGGTTTATGCAAACAACAAATAAAGGCCTACATAAACTTTTGACATCCTCTTATAGCAGGAAATCATGTTTTTTATTGTACGGACTGGAGCAACGGAGGATATAGATTCTTAAATTATGGGCTATGAAAAACATTTCTTAATATGTCATACATCATTTGAAAGATATTTCTATAAATTGCAACAAACTTGTAATTAACACTTAAATTTTAAATTTTGAGTTATTCTTAGACATTTTTGAAATAGTAGTTTTAGCCATTAATTCTCAGGAATATGTTGTATTTCACATTGTTGTGAAATTCTATAGAGGTATAGAGGGTTAACTGAAATTATAAGATTTAAAATGTTGTCCTCCTGGCCTGCAGGCAATCTCTGATGATAGTAAAGCAGGACCTAGTCAGTCAAGTGAGGATCTGCAGGAGCGCAGCCACAGTAGAAAAAGACAGCATGAGGAAGGAGAGACAGGAGAGTTTGCTGAAGACATGAAGTTTTGGTGGGTGATTGGCATACTAGTCAAATAACAGTCTGATCATGCATTGCTAGTGGTGATCAGTGGTGATTAGGCCTTTGTTTACCTTTGTTCATTGTTGTTTATCCATGATTTCAAATAAGAATCCCCTAATGGCTTTTTAGTGCAAATCATTAGCCCAAATTACACAAAATAACGAATTGAGATTAAATCATTTGCTGACAGCTTGGTCCCCTCCAGTTAAACAATCCTATCTGCGCCACTGTGTGTGTGTGTGTGTGTGTGTGTGTGTGAGATTCAGCCTCTGAGTGTGTGCGAGATTTAGCCTGTGTGTGTGTGTGTGTGTGTGTGTTTGTGTGTGAGAGATTCAGCCTCTGAGTGTGTGCGAGATTTAGCCTGTGTGTGTGTGTGTGTGTGTGTGTGTGTTTGTGTGTGAGAGATTCAGCCTCTGAGTGTGTGCGAGATTTAGCCTGTGTGTGTGAGAGGATTGAACTCACATCCATCACCTCCTGGTGTGTGTGTGAGCGTGTGTGTGTGTGTGTATGTGTGTGTGTGTGTGTGTGTGTGTGTGTGTGTGTGTGTGCGTGATTCAGCCTCTGAGTGTGTGTGTGTGAGGACTGAACTCACGTCCATCACCTCCTTGTGTGTGTGTGTGTGTGTGTGTGTGTGTGTGTGATTCAGCCTCTGAGTGTGTGTGTGTGTGTGTGTGTGTGTGTGCGTGATTCAGCCTCTGAGTGTGTGTGTGTGAGGACTGAACTCACGTCCATCACCTCCTTGTGTGTGTGTGTGTGTGTGTGATTCAGCCTCTGAGTGTGTGTGTGTGTGTGTGATTCAGTCTCTGAGTGTGTGTGTGTGAGGACTGAACTCACGTCCATCACCTCCTCATGTTTGTGTGTGTGTGTGTGTGATTCAGCCTCTGAGTGTGTGCGAGATTTACACTACTACGTTTTAGTTTAGAAATGGAGAACTTTTGCTACGTTTGCTCCTCCCGTCTAGACTAAAACGGCAAAAACGAAGACCTAAAACGGAGAAGTTTTGAAACGCTGCCGACCCCGTTTTGCGTTTTGAATCTCCGCAGGGCGTTTTAGTGAAGACGGGTCGAAACGGAGGACTTTAGAAACGATGATGCAGAGGCTCACGCTCGGCTCTCTGATTGGGTGTCATCAGTCATGGCGTATCCTTCCCTGATTCGTCAGCCACCCATCACATGACCCGTCCTCGTTAGAAAACATACAACAACAGTGACTATGGATAACGAATTACAAGCGTTACTGTCTTTGATGTCTTTGCTAGCAGCTGTTGTGCAAGTAAATTCTGCATTTTACAATGCCTACATGCGCTGGAGGCAAGCTGTTATTCGCGTGATCTGTGACAATTCCCGTGTGACCGTAAATGTATCACTCCGGTATCGACCGTACATGGAGCGTCGGTTTTGGGTTAAGCCGGGAAGAACCAGCGCATGGTGGGATCATTTTATCAATGAAGTTGTGGTTCCTGAGGAATGGCGCGAAAACTTTCGAATGTCCAGTTCGGCACTTATCAACCTCATCGAAAGACTACGTCCGCACGTGGAAGGAGCAACAACAAAAATGAGGGACCCCATGGATGTAAAAAATAAAGGTAGCGTGCACTTTGTATTACCTGAGTGACGAGGGGAGACTTCGGAAAACCGCAAATGCATTTGGACTATCCCGACAAGTTGTTTCAGTAATCATCCGACAGGTCTGTGAGGCCATCGCCATTTTCATGGGTCCAGACTACATTAACACACCGAGCACAGAGGCCGAGGTGAAGGATCTTGTTGTGAACTTCTATCGGACACACAGGATGCCACAATGTCTGGGGGCAATTGACTGTTCACACATCGAAATCAAACAACCCTTAGCCAACTCAACAGACTACATCAACAGAAAGGGAAAACATTCTTTGAATGTACAAGCTTTGTGTGACCACCAGTATCGTTTCATGGATGTTGTTGTAAAATGGCCGGGGAGTGTGCAGACGCGCGCATATTTGCCAACTCGAAACTGTGTGCTGACCTAAAAAAGGGGACAATACCCTCCTGGCCTAGAGAGTTAGTGGAAGCTGAAGATGCTGTCCCCGTGTTTCTTCTGGGGGATCCTGCTGATCCTCATGAAGGAGAACCCAACAGGAGCAGTGTTACAGGAGCAGTGTTACAGGAGCAGCGTTACAGGAGCAGCGTTACAGGAGCAGCGTTACAGGAGCAGTGTTACATGAGCAGTGTTACAGGAGCAGCGTTACAGGAGCAGTGTTACAGGAGCAGTGTTACATGAGCAGTGTTACAGGAGCAGTGTTACAGGAGCAGTGTTACATGAGCAGTGTTACAGGAGCAGTGTTACAGGAGCAGTGTTACATGAGCAGTGTTACAGGAGCAGCGTTACAGGAGCAGTGTTACATGAGCAGTGTTACAGGAGCAGCGTTACAGGAGCAGTGTTACATGAGCAGTGTTACAGGAGCAGTGTTACATGAGCAGTGTTACATGAGCAGTGTTACAGGAGCAGCGTTACAGGAGCAGTGTTACATGAGCAGTGTTACAGGAGCAGCGTTACAGGAGCAGTGTTACATGAGCAGTGTTACAGGAGCAGTGTTACATGAGCAGTGTTACATGAGCAGTGTTACATGAGCAGTGTTACAGGAGCAGTGTTACATGAGCAGTGTTACAGGAGCAGTGTTACAGGAGCGGTGTTACAGGAGCAGTGTTACAGGAGCAGTGTTACATGAGCAGTGTTACATGAGCAGTGTTACAGGAGCGGTGTTACAGGAGCAGTGTTACAGGAGCAGTGTTACAGGAGCGGTGTTACAGGAGCAGTGTTACAGGAGCAGTGTTACAGGAGCGGTGTTACAGGAGCAGTGTTACATGAGCAGTGTTACAGGAGCAGTGTTACAGGAGCGGTGTTACAGGAGCAGTGTTACAGGAGCAGTGTTACATGAGCAGTGTTACATGAGCAGTGTTACAGGAGCAGTGTTACAGGAGCAGTGTTACATGAGCAGTGTTACAGGAGCAGTGTTACATGAGCAGTGTTACATGAGCAGTGTTACAGGAGCGGTGTTACAGGAGCAGTGTTACATGAGCAGTGTTACAGGAGCAGTGTTACAGGAGCAGTGTTACAGGAGCGGTGTTACAGGAGCAGTGTTACATGAGCAGTGTTACATGAGCAGTGTTACATGAGCAGTGTTACAGGAGCAGTGTTACAGGAGCAGTGTTACATGAGCAGTGTTACAGGAGCAGTGTTACAGGAGCAGTGTTACAGGAGCAGTGTTACAGGAGCAGTGTTACAGGAGCAGTGTTACATGAGCAGTGTTACAGGAGCAGTGTTACAGGAGCAGTGTTACAGGAGCAGTGTTACAGGAGCAGTGTTACATGAGCAGTGTTACAGGAGCAGTGTTACAGGAGCAGTGTTACAGGAGCAGTGTTACAGGAGCAGTGTTACAGGAGCAGTGTTACAGGAGCAGTGTTACATGAGCAGTGTTACAGGAGCAGTGTTACAGGAGCAGTGTTACAGGAGCAGTGTTACAGGAGCAGTGTTACAGGAGCAGTGTTACGGCCTATCTCTCTGCAAGGCGCGCATGGTGATCGAATGTTCACTTGGACGTGAGAAGGCACGGTTTGCGGCTTTGAGAAGGCAGATGGACATAAACATGAAGGACCTTCCTTTTGTGATCTATGCTTGCTTTGTTCTCCACAATTATTGTGAAATGAACAATGAACCTGTAAACGAGCAATGCATAAATGCTGCTCACCAGTACGACAGGGATTTCCAGCCACACATGAGAGATTGTAATGTGAGAGCAGATAACAATGAAAATGAAGGGAAACGAGTGAGACGTGTGTTGAAGACATTTCCTGACCCTTAACTAAAACGTTTATTTGTAACGTTTATAAAAAACAGGTTTCCCAGTACAGTGAAAGTATTCCTTTGCCTTTTGCTCTGACTGCCATGCGTTTTTTAAATGTGTATACGTTTATTATTAAATGTAACCTAAAAAAAGATTGAATAATTTTTTATCTAAAATTGAGTATGTGAGTTTGTACACTGATGGAATAGATGTTGTCATCCTCTCCCTCTGGTGTGTATACATGTATCTAAGTATCTCTGTAGATATATCTATATACCTAGAGATATAGATATTGATAGATGAAAAAGACAGCAAATACACAATGAATAAGTTGTTTAAATGTCTCTATTAAAATAATTTCTACTGTGCAAATAACAAATTATTAACTACAACACCCAAATAAACACACCATGCAAATATAAATATATATTGTAGAGGACCACCGGCCCACCGGCCCATTGTAGAGGACCACCGGCCCATTGTCTGTACAAAGTCGTCCTTTGTTGCCTGTAGTCTGTAAAGGAGCCGTCTCTGAACATTTACATTTACATTTATTCATTTAGCTGACGCTTTTATCCAAAGCGACTTACAATTGCTATGTATGTCAGAGGTCGCACGCCTCTGGAGCAACTAGGGGTTAAGTGTCTTGCTCAGGGACACATTGGTGTCTCACAGTGGATTCGAACCCGGGTCTCTCACACCAAAGGCATGTGTCTTATCCACTGCGCCATCACCACCCCCGTATGTCCAGGTCTTCCTGTGCAAGGGGATCTGCGGAGAGTTTCTCTTCAGTCGTTCTCTCCTGAGGCCACACAGGGTAGCAGTGAGTCTCTGGCGTCGACTCTCCGTCGTCTCGGCAGACACAGCACTCTCTTGACCCTGGTCCACAGATGACCCAGCGCCAGTTGGGCTGAAAAACTCCTCCGGGGCCTCCACCGCCACGTCGCCGGCCTCGATACCCCCAGGAATCGCATGCGTTGCAGGAGAGCCTCCCCAAATCGACTCGCAGAGCTAGGGTTACTCGGCCATGGCCACTTCGACGACCAGCATCGACAGCTCGCCTGTAGCTGATTCGTACTGCCTTGAGTTTTGTAGTCAATTGCCATGTGAACACAAAACACGAAACAGTTTAACGTTAATTTTTTTGTATAACTAGCATTACTCCCTCCCCCCGCAACACAAAAGGAGTTTGAGCAACTTTCTCACATTAGCTAGGCCTGTTAAAACACATCCAGGCTAAACCACGTAAAATCAAGCGTTATACGTTATAGTTAAAGTTTTGCCTACCATACATACCTTTAGTGATTTCGTCCTTATTATGGGGATACACCTTTCCCATTGTTGTGGCTTGCTCTGGCGATGGATAATGCTCCCGGTCCCTTTCCAATATGTCGCCGTATTTGTTTGCGACGACTCCGAGTCTGTGTTTTCTGCCGCCATGGCTGTTTTGTATTCCCTTGTAACTTTAAGTAAAAGTTCCACCTCGTCGTCGGTCCATGAAAAGAAATCTCTGGTCTTCGACATTGCTAACCTTTTGCAGAGGTAACTTAGCTACTTTCTTCTTCATCAAATCTGAGGAATAGTCAATCTGTTTCCTGTTCACTCCGGCACGCGCACACCTAGTGTAGGTGAATGGTCACGTGTCCCGCGTTTTCAGTAGTTTTAATGTGGATGGAGATCAGTTCTAAAACGCTGGTGTGGACAGAGATCGTATTTGTTTTAATTCTCCATTTCTAAACTAAAACGCAGTAGTGTGGATGGGGACTAAGCCTGTGTGTGTGTGAGACTTAGCCTGTGTGTGTGTGTGTGTGTGTGTGTGTGTGTGTGTGTGTGTGTGTGTGAGGACTGAACTCACGTCCATCACCTCCTCGTGTGTGTGTGTGTGTAAGACTGGAAAAACTGGAAGGACTTTAAGAGAGGGCCACTCTCTGAGAAAACAAAGGAAATTAACATTTGAACTCCCCCTCATGCACTATTGAGACGAAGGTCTCACCTCCCCCATTCTTCATCCTGGCAGAGATCTCCCAAACTCACACAACAATCTAAATGGTTTAATGTGAATGATTATCATACATGTTTGGTATTATTTGAAATGTCTCGGTGCGACTGGTACAAATGTCTCATTCCCAAAGAAGTAAACCAAAAGATAATAAAGTTCTTAGGAAGTTTAGAAATATCTTCCACACTGGAGGGTGTGTCTTTGAGTTAACACCTTCTGACCATTTGACTAAATGCTAATTTTCCACTGCTAGCAAATGGTGACTTACAGGTAAATTTCCACTGTGGATGATGCTTAGATTTGAAATGAGGTCTGGGTATATAATGAAACGCAGCGAGAGCTCGGGGCCTTTTCTGTATCTGAGATCGGCCCGTGAGGCTGAGGGACGCCGAGACTCAGCATTCATGTATGTCTTTGTCGGGTAAACTTTTTTCCTCTTTGTTCTAAAGCATTTGATGTTTTGCATTGATTATCTTTGAATTGATTATGAAATTGTAATGATACATTTACCTGACATATTAAATTGTGATATTTGATTATTCTAATTGACTTTGACATTATTTTCATTCAGGAGTTTAAAAGAATAGTAAAACTGTCGCTCACATTTAATGATGCACAGATATCATTAAAGCCTTTTCATTTATGGAGTCAAATGAAATAACGAGTAAATACATATGACAAAATGTATTGAATTTAACCAAAAATACTTTGCCGCGAGAAATGACAGTAACACCCAGAGACCTTCACCGCTAATTCGAATACTGCCATTGGATCGAGTTAGACGGCCTTACATGTGTGTGTGTGTGTGTGTGTGTGTGTGTGTGTGTGTGTGTGTGTGATCTCAGAATAAACCCCTTCAGGCTGATGACGACCGGATCCTGATCACTCGGTCGGGTTTATTCTGAGATGACAACTGGCTGGATGTGCATTATCTCTTCATTTATCCACACACACACACACACACACACACACACTGGCTTCATCTCGCTCTCCTCCACCAGTGAGCTGGAGTGTGGCTGTTGTGGTGCAATATGGCTGCCGTATATATTTAATGTTGGAGGAGGGATTGAAGTACAGCGCTGACACGTTTTGGTTTTGTTTCATGTTCTTAGGCTTGTTTGAGATGAGCAAAATCTGCGCAGAACCGATCACCAGTGATCAGCGGTTAGAAATGTGTCCGAGAGCGGTCCGCCTTGCTCTGATGTCATGCTGACGTGTGTCAAAAAGCTCTCGCGAGCGCAAGGCGCACGTGTCGGATTCTGTAGTCGCGCGCAGTTGCTCTCCACCGACTGCGCTGATCAAAAGCATGATGGGAAACGACTTGCTGACGACACAGCTTAATGTTGATTGGTTTAAACAACCGTGATGTATTATTCTCTTTTAAAATGTTTGATTTTAAAACTCAGATATCATGTTTTATGTGTATATGTTATGTGTGAATATTCCCAAACTATCGGACAGTAAGATTTCTATGGGTTATGTAATGTCATTTTATTATTAAAAAAAGAAAACACACACACACACACACACACACACACAAAAAAAACACATAGCCTATGCCTGTATTAAAGAAAAAATGATTGATAAACACTTATTTGGAATGGAATTAAATAACAAGTACTTTGGGTGTCTTGTTCATTATATTTATTTTCATATAAAAGCAACAGAACTTAAATTACATCCAGTTTATTAGCAACACTGTGCATGAGCGTGAATCCCGCGAATCCCGCGCTTCAAGAGGCACACACACGCAAGGTCTCTCGCTCTCTCCCTCTCTGCCGTGCGCGATTTGAGATTTGAACTAATTTGCGGGCATCAGGGCAAGGGCGTAGGTTTAGGGGGGGACGCTAGGTACTAGTCCCAATCAATATTTTGAGATGACAAATTTGTCCCCACCAATATTTAGCAAGCTCCTTTGAACTGCTATTTTGATATTTGGGCTGCATTTGGATCTTTGCGCTGCTATTTGGATCGATTCCAACGGCCAGGACGACGACAGTACAAGATACGCCGTAATTTGATTGGCGGCGGGGTATCTGACAGGCAGGCTACACGCGCGGGCCGGGACTACTTTTTGTGCTTGCACTCACTGGCAGCGAGCGGGTGGTGTGTGTGTGTGTGTGTGTGTGTGTGTGTGCGCGCGTGACGACGCCGACGGTAAGTAACCAGGGCTGTCTCTCTGCCTGCCATATACAAAGGCCAGAGTAAAACATTTTAATATTCCGTTTTTTACTTTGTAGATCAGCTATGTCACCCAAGAAGAAGAAAGGGGACATACTTTTTCATAAAGCAGAGTGTAAGTAGGCAAAAATAACTAGCCACACAAATAACTAGCAGTAGTAGTGACTGACCAGGCTTTCAAATGCAGATTCTACTGTGGAAAATAGTATTAACTGGTGATCCTGGTTACCCAGGATATTGTTACAGTTAAACCTAGCTTCTGCAATCTTTCAGGGTTAGGAGCATTAATTAGGGTTGTGCAGCACGGATGGACTCATAGAAGTCGCGCTATCATGATAGAATGCTACGTTAGCAAGTCACTGAATGTTAATTAGCCTACCTTAACTTAGAATCTTGCAGTCATAAACACTGGATCATCTGAGTCATTTTTCGTTTCTACATTCTGTTTATGTAATGTATTTGTGAGTGTAGCCTACTTGCTAGACAGACACATGTGCTGGAAAAATATGTTGGCAATGTTAAAAAGGCAAAAGTTAACACTGTTGGTTATTAAAATATAATGAATCATTATTTGATTGATAATATCCAAATAACACTATCTGGTAGGAGGGTTAAACTTGCTAGCCATAGGATAGACTACAAAATTAATTAACCATTTTGTATGCAGGAAAGACAGCATCAAACCACAACAGATTTACATTTATTCATTTAGCAGACACTTTTTATCCAAAGCGACTTACAATTGAGAACAATAGAAGCAGTAAACCTAGGATAACAATATGCTAGTTTTATGACCCTTCCCAGTTTAATCTAATGCAGTTAGATTATCTAATCTAATCTTTTTTTTTTTTTTTTTAAGAATAGAATATATCAATAGAATTAGATATAGAATACAATATAGGATACAATATAATGAGATGAAGTAGATTCACTTCTGTATTGTGATATTCTGTATTGCCAGCAGTCTGAAATGACAAAGGAAATCGCCATTAAAGCACTGTTACTTATCTTACAACAAAATAATTCCCGGGGGAGGGGGGGATGTCCCCACCAAAGCTGAGACCAAACCTACCCATGCATCAGGGATCCGCTATCAATATGCGGGAGACTCCCGGAACTTCCGGGAGACTTGGGATGTCTGCTTCAGGCAAGGCGCATCTCAAACAAGCCTGTTGTGTCATGTCTGTCATGTGATCCCTGTTCTAGTCATGTGATGTGATCCTGCCATGTGTTCTGTGTTGTCATTGGTTCATTGTTCACAGGTGTCCCTTGTCTAGTCATTAGTCTGGTGTGTTTAAGCCCTCATGTTTGCCATGTGTTTGTCAAGTATTATTTTCCTGTAACCACAAGCGTCATGTCCATGTTTTGAGTTCATGTCATGCCTTTGTTTTATGTTTGATAACATTTAGTAAATAAACTGCACTTGGGTTCTCTACAAACTTGCTTTCAGTGGATGAGTGTTACAAGCGTGTTCATCGTTCTGTTGATCAACTGATAAAACATCTTTCAGGAAAACCTTTAGCAGACAAAATCTCCATAAAACAGTTTTGAAAGTTTTTGAAAGGATATTGTTTTTTTTTTGTTTGATTCATAACTCTGGAACCCTAAGGGCCAGAAACTAAACTATATTTTCCTGAATCATGGAGTCAAGTCCTAAAACATTTTATGCCATGTTGAATTCTCTGAAAAACCCACTTATTCAGATCTTCATCAAATTTGGTCCAAAATTTTAAAACATTGTACATGTGGAGATTATTCAAAACATGCTTAATGCATTTCTGATGCTTTATACTAATGTAATGTTCCTCCTTTGAGTCTAAACTCCCTTTCCCTCAGTTTGAGCGGCTGAATACTTTAACATTTGTAGTGCGCTGAGTATAGTTTTACATAATTAGTGCACATAATTCTGTGAAATGCTTATAGATCACTAAACGTTAATTTAACCTTTATATGATCATCACATATCTTATGACCGTAATCATTTTTAGGGGTTTTTTACTTCTCTTTGAGTCTAACAGTTCTGTCAGCGAAGACCATGTTGGACTTTTCAGTAAAAAAAACACATTATTTGAAAAGATAGGCCTACAAGTCAATTACATCACCACATCGTCTACCTGAGCCACTGATGCTTTAATCTTTTATTTTATCAACAAGTATGCCATCGTCATGCATCCAGCTGATTTGAGACACGGCCCGTCAGTAATCACACTCGGCTGTGATTGGTCCATCCCGACAGCGCCGAGAACAGTGACGAGTATCACGTGATAGTGATGATGCTGTAGCTAGTATTTATTGCTAATTTATTTATGAGTAATGGCGTTGCGCTGGAAAAATATTTTGGATGATAATAAAAACTATATTAAATGCATTATATATTCCCATGGCTCGACTAAAGCCAAGTAATCCTACCTTGCATAAGGGTTTGCTGATGAATGTTTTTGATCAGGCGCTCAGTAGGACCTCGCGCTGAAGACCGGCGCATGCGCACTGAGCTCCTCTCCTCCTGATTCTCCATTAGCGCCAGTGTTCTTGTAGAATAGATGGATGTTCACTCACCGCAGAGTTAAACTACACACTACACACGAACACTGAGGCTAAAGCTGTTGTGTATGTCAGACAGGTGCACGCGACGCCAACATGCAGATCTTCGTGAAAACGCTGACGGGTAAAACCATCACACTCGAGGTGAGTGAGGGAGTGTGTGTAGTGAGTGTGTGAGCACAGACAGCACTGCACGAGCCATGATCACACACTCGGAATAATCACAGATGAGTGTTCTTCTGATCGCAGTATCAGCTGTTAGTGTGATACAGTGAGTGATGCTGATCTGCACTGAAGATTAACTGAGAAATAAAACACAAGGCAGTGTTTTACATCAGTTAAAAAGTGACACAGCTTGCCTTGGATTGTGTGTGTTACACAGTTCGGACCGAGTTAATAATGATAAAAGAGCGAGTAACAGTCGATGTAGAGTTGCTTTGGCCGCACTGTAACTCCCCAGCTAACAAAAAAAGGCCCCCAGAACGTCCCCGAAATGGCCTGTGCGAACCTCCCCGTGTAGGGGCCGCTTGATGTCCCGCGGACCTTCGCGAAGACGTTCCCAGCACCACCAGCGGCCATTCGGGACTTTCGCATTTAGTCCCCTGAATTTTATTTTAGTTTTGGCTAACCAAAGAAAACAGACACGGTGTAAGGAGCGAAGTAAATTATTTATTTAAACAATTGTAAAGGTGTTGTGCTATTTCCGTGTGTGTGTCTTCAAATGCGCTGGCAGCTGTGTGTGTGTGTTTGTCGGTCAGCTGTGGGTAATCCGATGGCAATTCTCCCTCTTTGGCATCTACCTAAAACAACAAAATGAACATATTCAGTAGTGTTATGATTTTATATGTCTAACTATATTATATCCATATGTGAAATATAACGTTGTCTCATTTCAGCTTAACATATAACGTTAGCTTCGTAGTGTTAGCATAACGGTTATCAGCGGTACATTGCGGACAACTTAAGCAAACGTTTTAAAAGGTAACATTTTCATATAATTTAAAGATGGACAGTGGTTATGTTAACTAATGTATAATAATCTAAAAATTAAAAATACCTTATAGACAGACGAAAGAGAAAACACAAGGCTGCGTCTGAGGAGGACCGTTAACTGTCACTACACAGCTGAGCGTTGCCATGGATACAAACCGCGTACTATAAGGAATGACGTCACTCGCTTAGGTGCATTTGATCCTATGATTTGATCGTCACTTGCTTGTTTCTCCAATTTGTTTTTGTTATTTGATCTGCATGTGCTATCAGTCTTAAGTGCGATAATTAGAACAATATTTTTCCTAAAATAAATTATTTTGAATAAAACCAGTCACCTTCGTCTGACCAACAGTTTGACAGGTAAATGTTTAGGATACTTTTATTTGTCTTACCTGTGTTATTTTCCACTTTCTTTCCAGCAATTTTTCCATTCTTCACGTTTTCCTTGGCAGCATTCATCATTTGAAGTCGATGCATTCTTTTAGAGCTCCTGGGATTCAACCTCTTCGTGCATGTGGAATAGCCTTTATAAATTGTAGCTCATTCAATTGAATCAATTATCATGTTTTTGATGTTTAAATTATAACGGGTGAAAACAGTCTCCTGATTTTATTACATCTTTAATTAGTGATAGAATTTACATGAAGTAACATGAAAGTTATTATCTTAACATTAAAACACTAACATTTTTAGCACAAACTTAATTTTACAATTAATGTTAATGTACAATTAATTTACAATTTTACAAATATTTGCATTTATATTTTAGTTTAATTATTCGTTTGTCTGAGTTGCAAAGTGTCGGGTTTGATGATGGCAAACACATGGGCGACTGGATTTTGCAAGTGTTGTCATGGAAATGGCAGGTGAGGGATGAAATAGGGAAGTTCGCAAACTGGCCCGGACAAATGTCCTCAGAACGTCCGTCGGAATAGCCGTCAGCGAACGTTACAAAGCGGACCAAATGCGAACGTCATTGGAATGGCCGTCAGCGAACGTTACAAAGCGGACCAAATGCGAACGTCATTGGAATGGCCGTCAGCAAACGTTACAAAGCGGACCAAATGCGAACGTCATCGGAATGGCCGTCAGCGAACGTTACAAAGCGGACCAAATGCGAACGTCATTGGAATAGCCGTCAGCGAACGTTACAAAGCGGACCAAATGCGAACGTCATTGGAATAGCCGTCAGCGAACGTTACAAAGCGGACCAAATGCGAACGTCATCGGAATGGCCGTCAGCGAACGTTACAAAGCGGACCAAATGCGAACGTCATCGGAATGGCCGTCAGCGAACGTTACAAAGCGGACCAAATGCGAACGTCATCGGAATGGCCGTCAGCAAACGTTACAAAGCGGACCAAATGCGAACGTCATTGGAATAGCCGTCAGCGAACGTTACAAAGCGGACCAAATGCGAACGTCATCGGAATGGCCGTCAGCGAACGTTACAAAGCGGACCAAATGCGAACGTCATCGGAATAGCCGTCAGCGAACGTTACAAAGCGGACCAAATGCGAACGTCATTGGAATAGCCGTCAGCGAACGTTACAAAGCGGACCAAATGCGAACGTCATCGGAATGGCCGTCAGCGAACGTTACAAAGCGGACCAAATGCGAACGTCATCGGAATGGCCGTCAGCGAACGTTACAAAGCGGACTAAATGCGAACGTCATTGGAATAGCCGTCAGCGAACGTTACAAAGCGGACCAAATGCGAACGTCATCGGAATGGCCGTCAGCGAACGTTACAAAGCGGACCAAATGCGAACGTCATCGGAATGGCCGTCAGCGAACGTTACAAAGCGGACCAAATGCGAACGTCATCGGAATGGCCGTCAGCGAACGTTACAAAGCGGACCAAATGCGAACGTCATCGGAATGGCCGTCAGCGAACGTTACAAAGCGGACCAAATGCGAACGTCATTGGAATAGCCGTCAGCGAACGTTACAAAGCGGACCAAATGCGAACGTCATCGGAATGGCCGTCAGCGAACGTTACAAAGCGGACCAAATGCGAACGTCATCGGAATGGCCGTCAGCGAACGTTACAAAGCGGACCAAATGCGAACGTCATCGGAATAGCCGTCAGCGAACGTTACAAAGCGGACCAAATGCGAACGTCATCGGAATGGCCGTCAGCGAACGTTACAAAGCGGACCAAATGCGAACGTCATCGGAATGGCCGTCAGCGAACGTTACAAAGCGGACCAAATGCGAACGTCATCGGAATGGCCGTCAGCGAACGTTACAAAGCGGACCAAATGCGAACGTCATCGGAATGGCCGTCAGCAAACGTTACAAAGCGGACCAAATGCGAACGTCATCGGAATAGCCGTCAGCGAACGTTACAAAGCGGACCAAATGCGAACGTCATCGGAATGGCCGTCAGCGAACGTTACAAAGCGGACCAAATGCGAACGTCATCGGAATGGCCGTCAGCGAACGTTACAAAGCGGACCAAATGCGAACGTCATCGGAATGGCCGTCAGCGAACGTTACAAAGCGGACCAAATGCGAACGTCATTGGAATGGCCGTCAGCGAACGTTACATAGCGGACCAAATGCGGACCTAAGGGGACGTTTGAAAAGTCCGGGGGACGTCCCTTGTTTGCTGGGTCTTCACATCTAAAGAACAAACCGCGGTCATTTAGAACACAATTAGGGCTGTGTCCCAATCCACAGCCATCTCTCTGAACTCCCATTGGTCTGTGTGGTGATGATGTCATCGGGGGGTGTTGCCTTTCCACTGCACACGACAAACGACAGCCGTCGGACCGGAAGTCATTCATTTCCAATGGAGAGTCGCACGGGAGCGGGAAGGTCTGATACCGTATGCGGAACATTCGGATCCGATTTGAGCTTGGGATCCGTTTAAATATCGGAACCTGTGCGAATAGACCGTATGCGAACGGCCGACCGGATGTAATGTATTCCAATGTAGTTCAATCAAATCAGTGTGAGCAAGTTGATAATTATTAATACTTAAAAAAAAAACTTGATCCGAAACACTTAATACTTTAAAAAAATACATGGTTATTAATAAATAAGTAAAAAATTATTAATTTAATATCAAAACAAACCTGGCAGACCGACAATCTTGCTACCGAGCTTCATTTTTGTTGCTGACGTCTCTGTATGATTCGAGAGTTATAGCATACAGAATGGGGTATATAGAATCAGCTTCTCTCCCATGTTGCGTGTACGATCGTAATGAAAGTTCCTGCGACTGCCATTAGGGGGCGAATTCACATTAGAATTCATGGGTGTGGGGGGGGAGTCAGTGGGTGTGGGGGGGGGGAGTCAGTGGGTGTGGGGGGGGGGAGTCAGTGGGTGTGGGGGGGGGGAGTCAGTGGGTGTGGGGGGGGGGGAGTCAGTGGGTGTGGGGGGGGGAGTCAGTGGGTGTGGGGGGGGAGTCAGTGGGTGTGGGGGGGGGAGTCAGTGTCAGTGGTTGTGGGGGGGGGAGTCAGTGGTTGTGGGGGGGGGGGGGGGAGTCAGTGGTTGTGGGGGGGGAGTCAGTGGTTGTGGGGGGGGGAGTCAGTGGTTGTGGGGGGGGGGGGCAGTGGTTGTGGGGGGGGGGCAGTGGTTGTGGGGGGGGAGTCAGTGGTTGTGGGGGGGGAGTCAGTGGTTGTGGGGGGGGGAGTCAGTGGTTGTGGGGGGGGAGTCAGTGGTTGTGGGGGGGGGAGTCAGTGGTTGTGGGGGGGGGAGTCAGTGGTTGTGGGGGGGGGGAGTCAGTGGTTGTGGGGGGGGGGAGTCAGTGGTTGTGGGGGGGGGGAGTCAGTGGTTGTGGGGGGGGGGAGTCAGTGGTTGTGGGGGGGGGGGGAGTCAGTGGTTGTGGGGGGGGGGGGAGTCAGTGGTTGTGGGGGGGGGAGTCAGTGGTTGTGGGGGGGGGAGTCAGTGGTTGTGGGGGGGAGTCAGTGGTTGTGGGGGGGGGGGAGTCAGTGGTTGTGGGGGGGGGGGGAGTCAGTGGTTGTGGGGGGGGGGGGAGTCAGTGGTTGTGGGGGGGGGGAGTCAGTGGTTGTGGGGGGGGGGGGAGTCAGTGGATGTGGGCGGGGTCAGTGATCGCTGGTGTTTCCATCTTCTGTTTAAGAAAGAACTGAGTTTATCAGTGAACGGCCTGTTATTACACACAAACACACACACACTCACTCTCTCACACACACACTCCAGCTGATCCTGCTGTAATCTTCCCATGATGCCCTGCAGGTCGAGCCGTCAGACTCCATTGAAAATGTCAAGGCAAAGATCCAGGACAAAGAAGGTGATGTACAGTAAAGTGTGTGTGTCCTCTGTGCTGAGTATGTGTGTGTGTGTGTCCTCTGTGCTGAGTATGTGTGTGTGTGTCCTCTGTACTGATTGTGTGTGTGTGTCCTCTGTGCTGATTGTGTGTGTGTGTGTCCTCTGTGCTGATTGTGTGTGTGTGTGTCCTCTGTGCTGATTGTGTGTGTGTGTGTCCTCTGTGCTGATTGTGTGTGTGTGTGTCCTCTGTACTGATTGTGTGTGTGTGTGTCCTCTGTGCTGATTGTGTGTGTGTGTGTCCTCTGTGCTGATTGTGTGTGTGTGTGTCCTCTGTGCTGATTGTGTGTGTGTGTGTCCTCTGTACTGATTGTGTGTGTGTGTGTGTCCTCTGTACTGATTGTGTGTGTGTGTGTGTCCTCTGTGCTGATTGTGTGTGTGTGTGTCCTCTGTGCTGATTGTGTGTGTGTGTCCTCTGTACTGATTGTGTGTGTGTGTCCTCTGTGCTGATTGTGTGTGTGTGTCCTCTGTGCTGATTGTGTGTGTGTGTGTCCTCTGTGCTGATTGTGTGTGTGTCCTCTGTGCTGATTGTGTGTGTGTGTGTCCTCTGTGCTGATTGTGTGTGTGTGTGTCCTCTGTACTGATTGTGTGTGTGTGTGTCCTCTGTGCTGATTGTGTGTGTGTGTGTCCTCTGTGCTGATTGTGTGTGTGTGTGTCCTCTGTGCTGATTGTGTGTGTGTGTCCTCTGTACTGATTGTGTGTGTGTGTGTCCTCTGTGCTGATTGTGTGTGTGTGTGTCCTCTGTACTGATTGTGTGTGTGTGTGTGTCCTCTGTACTGATTGTGTGTGTGTGTCCTCTGTGCTGATTGTGTGTGTGTGTGTCCTCTGTGCTGATTGTGTGTGTGTCCTCTGTGCTGATTGTGTGTGTGTGTGTCCTCTGTGCTGATTGTGTGTGTGTGTCCTCTGTACTGATTGTGTGTGTGTGTCCTCTGTGCTGATTGTGTGTGTGTGTCCTCTGTGCTGATTGTGTGTGTGTGTGTCCTCTGTGCTGATTGTGTGTGTGTCCTCTGTGCTGATTGTGTGTGTGTGTGTCCTCTGTGCTGATTGTGTGTGTGTGTCCTCTGTACTGATTGTGTGTGTGTGTGTCCTCTGTGCTGATTGTGTGTGTGTGTGTCCTCTGTGCTGATTGTGTGTGTGTGTGTCCTCTGTGCTGATTGTGTGTGTGTGTCCTCTGTACTGATTGTGTGTGTGTGTGTCCTCTGTGCTGATTGTGTGTGTGTGTGTGTGTGTGTCCTTTGTGCTGAGTATCGCCCGTTTCACACATACTCCGTGTGCAGTGTGTGTGCGGTGTGTGTTGCGGTGTGTATACGGTACAGGAGCAGCGCGCGCTATAGTGCTTTCACATATGCTGCGTTTGCAGTGCGCTACTGATCCACAGTTTCTGTGTGCCACAAAATCAAAAATGGCTAAGTAATTTTGATTTTAAATCCAAACGTTAACTTTGACATTAAAGTTGCAGTAGGGAGTTTTGAGAAAATGTTGACTTAGCCTGAAAATTTGAACAAGCACAACTTCCAGGTCCAACCCCCTTGCTCTCTGCTGTGCTACAGCCCTCCCTCCACAGCTCCTCCCCCACAGCGCAGCCTGCCGTGAACGCGCAGGCTAGTAAACAGGACCACCGATGACGGCAGATTATAAACAGTTATGGAACATTCACTAATAGGGACGAAACATCAACAATATGCTTTACATTGACTATGGCCTGCCCATACTTTGACTACAAACTTGGTCCTCAAATCATTATGTATTTTGCAATACATGTAACTTTATAACGTTGCACTCTTTCTATAAGTTATAAATAGCTAGTAAGATAACGTTAAAGGATTAGTTCACTTTTAAAAAAACTTTTGCTGATAATTTACTCACCCCCATGTCATCCAAGATGTCCATGTCTTTCTTTCTTCAGTCGAAAAGAAATTAAGGTTTTTGATGAAAACATTCCAGGCTTTTTCTCCATATAATGGACTTCAATAGGACACAAACGTTTCAAGGACCAAATGACAGTTTCAGTGCAGCTTCAAAGGGCTTTAAACGATACCAGACGATGAATAAGGGTCTTATCTAGCGAAACGATCTGTCATTTCAAAAATAAATAAAAAACTTTAAGTTTTATAAGCACAAATGCTCGCCTTGCTCTGTTCTGTGATGCACGTTCGTGACTCTCCTGTTTGAACTCGTTCATCAAAATGAACAAATCTTTTTCGAATCATTTCGTTCGTTGAATGAACGAAATGACTCGAAAAAAGATTCGTTCATTTGGATGAACGAGTTCGAACAGGAGAGTCACGAACGACGGTACGCGCTCACGCTGTGCAAGAGAGGGGTGATCAGCGCGTACACGAGCGTGATTGACACTGCTAAGACATTCCTCCTGGCTCTGATTGGTTGTTTCTGACCGGGAGCGGTGTATTTCTGCAAATGGCAATAGGACCACAGGGAGGAGCCAGAGGAGCTCGATTTTTTCCACAGATTATCTGTCTCATATTCTACTGTGAGGACATAATGACAGTTTTAACAAATATTTGTTTACAAAAGCTACCTACTGGAGCTTTAAGACATTGAAACAGTATGAAAATAAATTTTAATCATTGTGATTCTTTGTTTTACATGTAGTTTCCCCCTCCCCCTCCCCCTCCCCAAAATATATATCATGTATTTTTTGAGGGGGGGGAAATCATATATGATGGCATTTTGCAACTTTGGGAGAATAAACATACTTTTTTGTTTTTCTTGACCCTGTAATTTAGTAACTGTAGAACACATTAACTGTAATTATGCTTATATGATGAAATTATTACAGTTTCTTGTCAATCTATGTCTATTTTAATGTGAACAATGCGCTGCCACTTTAATTGAGTGCGGTGCAGCACAGCAGAAATAGACTCGGTGCGGAAACGATCTCTGCACTGCCGTATACGCACCGCACCTGGACCGCACCCGCGTGCAGTGTGAACGCTCTAACCTGTTAACATGGGTACGGAAAAAAATACGCACTGCAAACGGAGTATGTGTGAAACGGGCGTATGTCTGTGTGTGTCCTCTGTGCTGATTGTGTGTGGGTGTGTGTGTGTGTCCTCTGTGCTGATTGAGTGTGTGTGTGTGTGTGTCCTCTGTGCTGATTGTGTGTGTGTGTGTGTGTGTGTGTCCTCTGTGCTGATTGAGTGAGTGTGTGTGTCCTCTGTGCTGATTGTGTGTGTGTGTCCTCTGTGCTGATTGTGTGAGTGTGTGTGTCCTCTGTGCTGATTGTGTGTGTGTGTCCTCTGTGCTGATTGTGTGTGTGTGTCCTCTGTGCTGATTGTGTGTGTGTCCTCTGTGCTGATTGTGTGTGTGTGTGTCCTCTGTGCTGATTGTGTGAGTGTGTGTCCTCTGTGCTGATTGTGTGTGTCCTCTGTGCTGATTGTGTGTGTGTGTGTGTCCTCTGTGCTGATTGTGTGAGTGTGTGTGTGTGTGTGTGTGTGTGTGTCCTCTGTGCTGATTGAGTGTGTGTGTGTGTGTCCTCTGTGCTGATTGTGTGTGTGTGTGTGTGTGTGTGTGTCCTCTGTGCTGATTGTGTGTGTGTGTGTGTCCTCTGTGCTGATTGTGTGAGTGTGTGTGTCCTCTGTGCTGATTGTGTGAGTGTGTGTCCTCTGTGCTGATTGTGTGTGTCCTCTGTGCTGATTGTGTGTGTGTGTGTGTCCTCTGTGCTGATTGTGTGAGTGTGTGTGTCCTCTGTGCTGATTGTGTGTGTCCTCTGTGCTGATTGTGTGTGTGTGTGTGTGTGTGTGTGTGTCCTCTGTGCTGATTGTGTGTGTGTGTGTTGCAGGGATTCCTCCGGACCAGCAGAGGCTGATCTTCGCTGGGAAGCAGCTGGAGGACGGACGCACACTGTCCGACTACAACATCCAGAAGGTACGAGAGTCTCTGAGAGTAAACCAGGAGAAACAGCGGATCCTCACAGGAACACACTGATGTTCTCACACGCTGTCAAAATAAAACTCCCACTTCTGACATGTCGGCAATGCAGATAATTAAAAAATATTATATATCAGCCTTGACAATATATTGGTCAACCACCTATACTTTCTCATTATATCAATAAAACTTCAGCACCAGTGAACGTGTGTGTGTGTGCGTCTGCAGGAGTCCACGCTGCACCTGGTGCTCCGTCTGCGTGGCGGAGCCAAGAAGAGGAAGAAGAAGTCCTATACCACGCCGAAGAAGAACAAACACAAGAGGAAGAAGGTGAAGCTGGCCGTGCTCAAGTACTACAAGGTAAATTAAACACTGTTTCAGTGAGAGTGAGTGTGAGAGAGAGAAAGAGTGTGTGAGTGAGTGAGCGTGTGAGTGTGAGAGTGAGCGTGTGTGAGAGTGAGCGTGTGTGAGTGTGAGTGAGTGAGCGAGTGAGTGTGAGAGTGAGCGTGTGTGTGTGTGTGAGAGTGAGTGAGTGAGAGTGAGTGAGCGTGAGTGAGTGTGTGAGAGTGAGTGAGTGAGAGTGAGTGAGTGAGCGTGAGCGAGTGAGAGTGAGTGAGTGAGTGAGAGTGAGTGAGTGAGCGTGAGTGAGAGTGAGTGAGAGTGAGCGTGAGTGTGTGTGAGTGTGTGAGTGAGTGAGTGAGCGTGAGCGAGTGAGTGTGTGAGAGTGAGTGAGTGAATGAGCGTGAGTGTGTGAGTGAGTGTGTGAGTGAGTGTGTGAATGTGAGTGAGTGTGTGAATGTGAGTGAGTGAGTGAGCGTGAGTGAGTGTGTGAGAGTGAGTGAGTGAGCGTGAGTGAGTGAGTGAGAGTGAGTGAGTGAGTGTGTGAGAGTGAGTGAGTGAGTGAGAGTGAGTGAGTGAGCGTGAGTGAGTGAGTGAGCGTGAGTGAGTGAGTGAGCGTGAGTGAGTGAGCGTGAGTGAGTGAGCGTGAGTGAGTGAGCGTGAGTGAGTGAGTGAGAGTGAGTGAGTGAGAGTGAGTGAGTGAGTGAGTGAGAGTGAGTGAGTGAGCGTGAGTGAGTGAGTGAGAGTGAGTGAGTGAGTGAGTGAGAGTGAGTGAGTGAGTGAGAGTGAGTGAGTGAGCGTGAGTGAGTGAGCGTGAGTGAGTGAGCGTGAGTGAGTGAGTGAGAGTGAGTGAGTGAGTGAGTGAGAGTGAGTGAGTGAGCGTGAGTGAGTGAGTGAGCGTGAGTGAGTGAGTGAGTGAGTGAGTGAGTGAGTGAGTGAGAGTGAGTGAGTGAGTGAGTGAGAGTGAGTGAGTGAGAGTGAGTGAGTGAGTGAGCGTGAGTGAGTGTGTGAGAGTGAGTGAGTGAGCGTGAGTGAGTGAGTGAGAGTGAGTGAGTGAGTGAGAGTGAGTGAGTGAGCGTGAGTGAGTGAGTGAGCGTGAGTGAGTGAGCGTGAGCGAGTGAGAGTGAGTGAGAGTGAGTGAGTGTGTGAGTGAGTGAGTGAGTGAGTGAGCGTGAGTGAGTGTGTGAGTGTGTGAGCGTGTGAGTGTGTGAGAGTGAGCGTGTGTGTGTGTGAGAGTGAGCGTGTGAGTGTGAGCGTGAGTGAGTGAGAGTGAGTGTGAGAGTGATTGAGTGAGAGTGAGTGAGCGTGAGTGAGTGTGTGAGAGTGAGCGTGAGCGAGTGAGAGTGAGTGAGTGAGAGAGTGAGTGAGAGTGAGTGAGTGAGAGTGAGTGAGCGAGAGTGAGTGAGCGAGAGTGAGAGTGAGTGAGTGAGCGTGAGCGAGTGAGTGAGTGTGTGAGAGTGAGTGAGTGTGTGAGAGTGAGAGTGAGTGAGTGAATGAGCGTGAGTGAGTGAGTGTGTGAGTGAGTGAGTGTGTGAGTGAGTGTGTGAATGTGAGTGAGTGTGTGAATGTGAGTGAGTGTGTGAGCGTGAGTGAGTGAGTGAGTGAGAGTGAGTGAGTGAGTGAGAGTGAGTGAGAGTGAGTGAGTGAGTGAGAGTGAGTGAGCGTGAGTGAGTGAGTGAGTGAGCGTGAGTGAGTGAGCGTGAGTGAGTGAGTGAGCGTGAGCGAGTGAGAGTGTGTGAGTGAGTGAGAGTGAGTGAGTGAGTGTGTGAGTGAGTGAGTGAGTGAGTGAGTGAGTGTGTGAGTGAGTGTGTGAGTGAGTGTGTGAGAGTGAGCGTGTGTGTGTGAGAGTGAGTGTGTGAGCGTGAGTGAGTGAGAGTGAGTGTGTGAGAGTGATTGAGTGAGTGAGTGTGAGAGTGAGTGAGTGAGAGTGAGTGAGCGTGAGTGAGAGTGAGTGAGTGAGTGAGTGAGAGTGAGTGAGTGAGTGAGTGAGTGAGAGAGAGTGAGTGAGTGAGTGAGTGAGTGAGAGTGAGCGTGAGTGAGCGTGCGTGAGTGAGAGTGAGTGAGTGAGAGTGAGTGAGAGTGAGTGAGTGAGTGAGTGAGTGAGCGAGTGAGTGAGTGAGTGAGCGTGAGTGAGTGTGTGTGAGTGAGAGTGAGTGAGTGAGCGTGAGTGAGTGTGTGAGAGTGAGTGTGTGAGAGTGAGTGAGTGAGCGTGCGTGTGAGTGAGCGTGTGAGTGAGCGTGTGAGTGTGAGAGTGAGTGTGAGAGTGATTGAGTGAGTGAGTGAGTGAGCGTGAGAGTGAGCGAGTGTGAGTGAGTGTGTGAGAGTGAGTGAGAGTGAGTGAGCGTGAGTGAGTGAGCGAGTGAGTGAGAGTGAGTGTGTGAGAGTGAGAGTGAGTGAGTGAGTGAGTGAGCGTGAGCGAGTGAGTGTGTGAGAGTGAGAGTGAGTGAGTGAATGAGCGTGAGTGAGTGAGTGTGTGAGTGAATGTGAGTGAGTGTGTGAATGTGAGTGAGTGAGTGAGTGAGCGTGAGTGTGTGAGTGTGAGTGCGTGTGAGAGTGATTGAGTGAGTGAGTGAGTGAGCGTGAGAGTGAGCGAGTGTGAGTGAGTGTGTGTGAGTGAGCGAGCGTGAGTGTGTGTGTGTGTGAGAGTGAGTGAGTGAGTGAGTGAGCGTGAGCGAGTGAGAGTGAGTGAGCGTGAGTGAGAGTGAGTGAGTGAGAGTGAGTGAGCGTGAGTGAGTGTGTGAGAGTGAGAGTGAGTGAGTGAGTGAGCGTGAGCGAGTGAGTGTGTGAGAGTGAGAGTGAGTGAGTGAATGAGCGTGAGTGAGTGAGTGTGTGAGTGAGTGAGTGTGTGAGTGAGTGTGTGAATGTGAGTGAGTGAGTGAGCGTGAGTGAGTGTGTGAGAGAGAGTGAGTGAGAGTGAGTGAGTGAGTGTGTGAGAGTGAGTGAGTGAGTGAGCGTGAGTGAGTGAGTGAGTGAGTGAGTGAGTGAGCGTGAGTGAGTGTGTGAGTGTGTGAGCGTGTGAGTGTGTGAGAGTGAGCGTGTGTGAGAGTGAGCGTGTGAGTGTGAGCGTGAGTGAGTGAGAGTGAGTGAGTGAGCGTGAGCGAGTGAGAGTGAGTGAGTGAGTGAGTGAGAGTGAGTGAGTGAGCGTGAGTGAGAGTGAGTGAGTGAGAGTGAGCGTGAGTGAGTGTGTGAGAGTGAGAGTGAGTGAGTGAGTGAGTGAGCGTGAGCGAGTGAGTGTGTGAGAGTGAGTGAGTGAGTGAGTGTGTGAGTGAGTGAGTGTGTGAGTGTGTGAGTGAGTGAATGTGAGTGAGTGAGTGAGTGAGTGAGTGTGTGAGTGAGTGAGTGAGTGAGTGAGAGTGAGTGAGTGAGTGTGTGAGAGTGAGAGTGAGTGAGTGAGTGAGTGAGTGAGTGAGTGAGTGAGTGAGCGTGAGTGAGTGAGTGAGCGTGAGCGAGTGAGAGTGAGTGAGAGTGAGTGAGTGTGTGAGTGAGTGAGTGAGCGTGAGTGAGTGAGTGAGTGTGTGAGCGTGTGAGTGTGTGAGAGTGAGCGTGTGTGTGTGTGAGAGTGAGTGTGAGAGTGATTGAGTGAGAGTGAGTGAGAGTGAGTGAGTGAGTGAGCGTGAGAGTGAGCGAGTGTGAGTGAGTGTGTGAGAGTGAGTGAGTGAGAGTGAGTGAGTGAGTGAGTGAGAGTGAGTGAGTGAGCGAGAGTGAGTGAGCGAGAGTGAGTGAGCGAGAGTGAGTGAGAGTGAGTGAGTGAGAGTGAGTGAGCGTGAGTGAGTGAGTGAGCGTGAGCGAGTGAGTGAGAGTGAGTGAGTGAGCGTGAGTGAGTGAGTGAGTGAGCGTGAGTGAGTGAGTGTGTGAGAGTGAGCGTGTGTGTGTGTGAGAGTGAGCGTGTGAGTGTGAGTGAGTGAGCGTGAGTGAGTGTGTGAGTGAGAGTGAGTGAGAGTGAGTGAGAGTGAGTGAGTGAGAGTGAGTGAGCGTGAGTGAGTGTGAGCGAGTGAGAGTGAGTGAGTGAGAGTGAGTGAGTGAGCGTGAGTGAGTGAGTGAGTGAGCGTGAGTGAGTGAGTGTGTGAGAGTGAGCGTGTGTGTGTGTGAGAGTGAGCGTGTGAGTGTGAGTGAGTGAGTGAGTGAGTGAGTGAGAGTGAGTGAGAGTGAGTGTGAGTGAGTGAGTGAGTGAGAGTGAGTGAGAGTGAGTGAGTGAGTGAGAGTGAGTGAGAGTGAGTGAGTGAGAGTGAGTGAGCGTGAGTGAGTGTGAGCGAGTGAGAGTGAGTGAGTGAGAGTGAGTGAGTGAGCGTGAGTGAGTGAGTGAGTGAGCGTGAGTGAGTGAGTGTGTGAGAGTGAGCGTGTGTGTGTGTGAGAGTGAGCGTGTGAGTGTGAGTGAGTGAGTGAGTGAGTGAGTGAGAGTGAGTGAGAGTGAGTGAGTGAGTGAGAGTGAGTGAGAGTGAGTGAGTGAGAGTGAGTGAGCGTGAGTGAGTGTGAGCGAGTGAGAGTGAGTGAGTGAGAGTGAGTGAGTGAGCGTGAGTGAGTGAGTGAGTGAGCGTGAGTGAGTGAGTGTGTGAGAGTGAGCGTGTGTGTGTGTGAGAGTGAGCGTGTGAGTGTGAGTGAGTGAGTGAGTGAGTGAGTGAGTGAGTGAGTGAGTGAGAGTGAGTGAGAGTGAGTGAGAGTGAGTGTGAGTGAGTGAGTGAGTGAGAGTGAGTGAGAGTGAGTGAGCGTGAGTGAGCGTGTGAGAGTGAGAGTGAGTGAGAGTGAGTGAGTGAGCGTGAGCGAGTGAGAGAGTGAGTGAGAGTGAGTGAGTGAGCGTGTGTGAGTGTGAGTGAGAGCGAGTGAGAGTGAGTGTGTGTGAGAGTGAGTGAGCGTGAGTGAGTGTGTGAGAGAGTGAGTGAGTGAGTGAGCGTGTGAGAGTGAGTGAGTGTGTGAGAGTGAGTGAGTGTGAGAGTGAGTGAGTGTGTGAGTGAGTGAGTGTGTGAGTGAGTGTGTGAATGTGAGTGAGTGTGTGAATGTGAGTGAGTGAGTGAGAGTGAGAGTGAGCGTGGTATTCTGTGTGTGTGACACTTAACGCTGCTGGTCTGCAGGTGGATGAGAACGGGAAAATCCACCGTCTGCGGCGTGAGTGTCCGGCTGATGAGTGCGGTGCCGGCGTCTTCATGGCCAGTCACTTCGACAGGCATTACTGTGGGAAGTGCTGCCTCACCTACTGCTTCAACAAACCCGAGGACAAGTGATCAATAAAACACTGAAAACAGCTTCTGTCTGAGCATCTTTCTTTCAGGACATGCCATTTTGTTATTTCCTGAATCTTCGACTGTTTTTGAGTTAGTCTACACTAGGGCTGGATGGTATATCGAGTTTGTACAATATATCGATTTTTTTTTTTAAACGATATGGAATGAGGCAATACCGTTTATATCGATACAGTAGTTTACAAGCACATCCGAAAAATAGCGGAGTACGCAGTGGGAGCTGCTGCAGTGAAAGTAGTACAATTCGTCCAGGGTTTCCGCGGGGTCTTAAAAAGTCTTAAAAAGTCTAAAATTATGGACTTTAAATTTAAGGCCTTAAAAAGTCTTAAAAACGGCCAGATTTTCATCCTAGGTCTTAAATTTCATTTAGTCAGGTCTAAAAAAGTGTTTACCCTCGTTCATTTCCAGAAACGCTGGCCGCAAAAAAGTATCGAGTTGTAGCCTACAAAGCGGAGCTCTAGAGCAGGGGTCTCCAACACGTCGCTCGCGTGCTCCAGTAGCTCGTGGCTTGATATGAGCTAGCTCGCCAGAGGCCGTTCACATATCGCGTCTTTTCCGCGCTCAAGTTTGTTCAAGTGTAGGCGCGCGGCAAGCATAATTGAAGCGACGCGTTAATTTTTTTTACCAGGCGCAGCGAGATGGAAAAAATCTAAACTTTTCAGAATGCCGCAAATGCACGCACCACAGGTCATGTGACAGGAACCAACCAATCACCCCTTTCCATAACAACATTGAAAGCTCCGTCAACATGGAGGATGGGGGGTTCACCCAAACACTACTAATAAATATAAGCTAATGTGTAAATGTCAGTAATTTATCTTTTTGACTCATTCTTTTTATAAAAAAATATTTAAAGGCTGAAATATGAGGTTTATCTTTGCATAAAACCTTTTTTTGTCAAAACTTTATTTGAACTTGTACATGTTAGTAGATGAAATGTTGCAAGACACTCTTTTAAAATCTAGCCATCATTTTTAATGGTATTTTAATGTTTATGTAAACAAAAAGTGCATATTGATGCTATTCAATTTATTTGCTGTTTTTCGACATAAAACTAGTTGAATTGACTTCATTCTGTAGTATTAGTACTTTTTGAGGATTCTGTGATAACCTTGATAATTTTAGTCACTTTAATCATCTCATCATTTCCTCTCTAGTTATGATCAACTATGATCAACTAAAATCAACAATAATTGTGTTTTTACAGTATAATATGCAAAAGTACAATTTTATATAAAAAAAATCTACCTCTCCTTCTCTCACACACACACATAGATAGATAGATAGATAGATAGATACTCTAATGATCCCGAGGTAACTATCTAACTTGGATAATGCGTCGTGTAGGTCTTAAATTTCAATCTTACTGGTCTTAAAAAGGTCTTAAATTTGACTTGCAGAAACCCTGTCGTCCTAAACATGACACAAGCTTATATCAAGCGGTTCAAAATAACTGGTAAGATATAGTTAACAAGTTTAAAGCAGCTTGCCCTGCAGATGCTCTGACAGATACTGTTGCTGACTGACAGATAAATACTGCCGCTGTTTAATGCGTTTGAGACGTGGTGCTTTCCTCAGTGCTTAACTTACATTTCACAGGTAGGCCTATATTCTCCATCTGTAAATGTTAGAAAGTCAAACAAATAAGTCCATTTCACTGTCAGGAGAGGACGAGCTTCTGCAAGTGAATCTCCGCTAAAATTCAAGCTTCCGTGAACGAGCGCCGCCGCGCGCACGCGCGCCAAACAGACGAGCACAATAGAATAGTAGCGCAATAATTCTGATAAAAATATACATATTGCTAAAATATTTGTTGTTGGAGACAAATGTGCCATATGTGGAATTTTAAACCTACAAGTATATTTTTATGAATTTGACCACTATAGTGGGGTAATCAAATGCAGGCTAATATAATTAGTTTGTGCTTTTGTTTTTATTTTCATTTTTAGTTTAGCCTTTAGTTTTAACCACCTTTTGCACATAATATATTGCATAGCCTACATTACATTCACTATATTTGTTTCCATATCCTTCAATATCAACATTGTTAGGATATCATTGAGCAGGATGTGAAATATATGTTTTTTAAATAAATACAGATTTTCTTTATCCAAATAGAAAAACGTAGAGTACCGAGATATATATCGTATTTCGCCATTTAACCAAAAAATACCGAGATATGATTTTTTTTGCCATATCGCCCAGCCCGATCTACACTGACTGATGTGATGTGAATCAGTGCGTGTTTGAGGTGAACGTTTGAAATGTGTTAAAGATTTTAAGTAAGTTAAAGTTGACACGAAACTGAAGTTGTGCTCGTCTTTTCTTTTTTCGTCTATTGTGTCGTATATGTCGAAACGTTTCTGGAACAGGAACACATGTGGGCGGGGCTTGATTGTGTCTGGGGAGTTGATTGGATGGTTGTGGTTCACTATTGGTGGATCTCATGTGAGTGACAGGTTGCCCCGCCCACATCATCAGAGAAGAGATTCTGCAAGAGGAAGTTATTCTGATTCAAGATTATTAAAAAGAATAATGATGTGCACCCATAAATCATTTATAATAAACACTGCAATATTCCATAAAAAAAAATAGAAATGGCCATTTTGATTTCATGATGATTTTAAGTGTTTTACGTAAAATAAGTATTGACAATTACGTTTATTTTCTGAACACTTAATGAAGGATAAAGCTGTGTCGAACAGTGAAGTGATTGAGTTAGACTGCAGATTCTGTCTCACTGACGGCCAGCAGGCGGCGCTGTTTAACAGCCCTGAAACCGGAAGCAGTTCGCTGTGGTCTGAGGAAAATACTGCACATATTTTAAGGATTAATAATAAGGATTACTTTAACTTGAACTATTCCTCCTTTTGATAATAATTGCTTTATTTATTTACTTTTAAATATAATTTTAATATGAAAGGTTATTCCTACGCTATCTTGTTAATAAACAAGTCGATGTTCCTTTGCTCAACAACGGTGGCTCCTGACCAATCACAGTAGTTTGGTGTGGGGCTGGACCAATCACAGCCCTCGTCTGCTGGAAACCATGTTAATATTCTGTTCGTTGTAAACATTCTGCTCGTGAGTTGAAGCTGTTAAAGTCGCGATGGCGTCTGATCTGAGGAAAGAGCTGGAAGAGTTTCTCAAGCGTCTGAATATCGACACGACCTGCATCGATCATCCAGAGGTGAGAATAACCCGAGTTAACACGGAAGTGTTTCAATGACACGTTTGTGAGGGGCGAATCCTCCTCACAAGGGGGAAAAACATGGAAATCATAATTATGACATACCAAGTCATATAAAAAGTCAAGATTAGGACGTAAAAAGAAAACAAATTTGTTCGAAAACATGGCATACTAAGTCAATTATGACATGAATTCGAAAATGACATTAAAAAAAAGTACATTTCGACTTTTTACTCTCATAATTAACGTTACAACTTGGTATGTCACAATTTAGACTTTATCTCATCATTTCGACGTAAGTGATAATATGTAATAAACTTCGATTTTCAAAATCGTAATTTTACCTTTTCATCTCAATCAACTTAGTATACGAGTTGGTATGTCATAAGTATGACTCATCAAGTATATAATCACACAAGCTGTAATATGATGACTGTGACTGTAAGGCATGAGGATATTATCAACATTAAGATGCTCTGATGGCTAAAAGTGATGGCTAGGAGAAGCTGAATTTGCCTGATAACAGACCCACTACAGCGCGTCCGGTGAGAGACTTTTACCGCACGTCTTTTTCCCGCGGCGCTGATTGGCTCGCTGGACGGATGCTGCGATATAGGAGTCAATTTTGCATATAGGAAAGGAAACTGAGACACTTGAAATTAACCCTAATAGTGGCCTTTTTTACAGTTGTTGTTGTTGTTGTTTGAGGTGTTTACGGTGGAGGAGATGATGCCTCATGTGGCTCATCTGAGCGGCGCGGTCACGAAGAACCTGTTCCTGAAGGACAAGCGTAAGAAGAGCCTGTGGCTGCTGAGCGTGCGGCACGACCGGCGGCTGGACCTGGGCGAGGTGTCGCGGCGGCTGGGGCTCGGCGGGGGGAACCTGCGGCTGGCGGACGAGCAGACGCTGCTGGACACGCTGCGGGTGCGGCAGGGCTGCGTGACGCCGCTCGCGCTCTTCTGCGACTCCGCCCGGAGCGTGACGGTTGTGCTGGACCGAGACCTGACCCACGGCGCACACCAGCGGCTGTATTTCCACCCCATGACCAACAGCGCCACCATGGGGCTCAAACCTGACGACCTGCTGCGCTTCCTGAGGGAGACGGACCACGAGCCCGTCCTGCTGAGCCTCGACTGATCCTGACACTAGCGCGTTTACATTACAGATTTGCCCAAAAATTTTGCGATATTTTCTAAATGTCGATAAAAAACTATTGGGAAATTATGGCTTTTCCATTAACCGCTGTTATATGACTGAAAGTCATTCCAAAAAGCATGGGAACGGATGTTGGTAGGTTTACGTATATCGCAGCTGCCGCACTAGCCATTATTATTAATGGAAGGAGACTTAGGCGTTATTCAACATTAATGTCAAGGAAAGTCCCTTATACTGTGAACGGCACATGTGAGGTGTTTCTGGGGGTTTTCACTCATATCTGCTTCAAGCTCTTGATACATTGTGGCAATTCTTTGTTTTTTATAATCCAGTATTCCCGTAATACTTAAACTTTTATGAGTTTAATAAAGAACTCTCGTCTTCTGTCTAAACATACCGCGCCATCTTTAAAGAATGATCATGTGACTTTTACGTACATCAGGTGACTGTAAATGCGCAAAAAAGGTTTCCATGGCAGTTTTGCTAAATATTCCTTTTTCCAATTGCCTGAAAAATCACCTCATGTGAGCATTAAAACTTTTTTGTCATATATGGGAGATTTTGCTAAATTTAAGTGTTTCCATTGGGCGTATTTTCAATTTCAATTTGCACAATTTGAAGGGTAATGGAAACGTGGCTATTGAGAGCTGGTCATGTGACACACTCATTACTGCTGGTCACATGACGTGGGTCTCATTCTGGACTTTACTGTATTTCCCAATATTTGGGAAAATATTTTACAATCACTAGGACGCATTTCTCAATATTGAGGTCAGTTTTTCAAAACCCTTCACACTGTTCTCCTGACCATCTTTCAGCTTCACAGCAGTAAAACTGCCACAACACATCATTTATCACATCAAGCCATTCTTCCAAAGGTTTTGTAGGATTGAAAATCCAAGACATTTGAAAATGAACAGTCATGTGGAGTTCCTGAAGAGGCCGAGCTGCCAGTCTCCAGGTGCGGACCATCGGCTCTCAGCTTTAGTGCAGTGGGGGAAGGGGTAATGATCTGATTGGTCAGTTTGAATGGCTCACGTCTCGGTTTCAGTCACATGGTCAGGGAAAGGATAAAAGAAGATTGTAACTGTTGCTCTGCTGATTCTCGGGTCCCTTTCTTCTCTCTCTCTCTCTGGTAACATTTTACATATATGCTGGGTACAATTAATGGTATAAGTTTTTATCATCTCATACATCTATTTTGCAACTATTTTAACTGTAACCATAACCATATTGTCATTAAACCTTTTCAAATGATGCTAACTAGTTTTGATTTGTTATTGACTTTGAAGTGCTACCTATTGCAATACAATACCGTCCCTCTATAGCAACGCTCTCCCACATATTACGCTACTGTAACTGCGCTTACTTCCGTCGGTGGTATGAGTTTCAGTGCACCCACTGATAGACAAGAGATGTACAGTTTTCCAGCGTTTCTTCAGGAATCCGGCAGTCCTGCAGGAGATCCGCCGCGGGACCCAGTGCTGCAGAATTAACATGACACGACTTTATACCTTTTGTTTTTCAACACTGTTTTCATGTTCCACTTTTATAAAATTACTCTAAAGATTATGTCATTTGTTTATGATGATGATTACGCCGGCTGAGGACAGCATCTATGAACTCATTTGATGAATGTTTACTCAGACATCGATGAAAAACTAAACATAGATGTCTCGATTAAAGCATTCATCGGCATCATGGGCCGTTCACACAGAATGTGTTTTCCATTCCCCTCTGCTACTTTTCCATTTTTTTTCTGTGTGAAAGCGCTAGATGTGTTTAACGGTTAACTCGCGTCTCACGCATGAAGCGATCTAACAACAACGCAGTGCTCTAGGGTTAGGGTTAGGGTTAAACCAAAGTCCTTTTAGGCAAGTCATGCCACTCGGCCGCCATCTTGGCGACGCCTCCGGGCCGCTGTTTCGGACTAACAAGACCAGGTCTAAATGAATGGGCAGAGAGTCAGAACTGCACTTTCACTGGTCACCGGGACATAAAAACTGCATGTATAGAAACAGCAGTAAAATATGATAAAAATCACTGAAAAAGTTTGATGACTTTGCCCCAAAATAAGGTTTAAAACACCTTTTCCCCACAGGTTATACTTTTACTACGCATGCGCAAGGGTTCTCTCCCGCTCTGTCATACGCGCTACACGGTTTGAAGCACAGTATGTGCGCGCTCTCGCTCGCTCTAGATTCCGGGAGATTTGAACTAATTTGCGGGCATCAGGGAGCCGCTATAAATATGCGGGTGACTCCGGGAACTTCCGGGAGACTTGGGATGTCTGATATTTACACAACACACACATACACTGCATATCAAATCTGCCGCCTTTTCAAACAGTAACATATTTTCCGCTGTCGCAGACCTCAACTGTGCGCATGCGTCAGTGGAACCAGACGATAGGCTTAAATGTTTCCCGGCTTGACAGTTAAAAGCAGACGATTGGCTTTCCAGCGGGAGGGGCGGGACATGTGCTTACAACCGCCATCTTTGGCTTTACGGGTTTTTACTATATAGTTGTATTGAGGATTGAGAAAGTGGCATGTCTCTATATAAATTGTCTCTGGTTAAGCTCAGCTGAAACGCCTCGAGACCTTGTGTCTATCATAACCGAGTATCATAAGGTAAGATGCAGATTTTTGTGCTGTGTTTTAAAAATGTATCAGAGTTCTGAGCGTTAACTCTGTCCTCATTTATATGTATGTTCATCTTCTTGTTTTGGCTGTTTAATATTAGGATTTTGTTTAAAATACCACACAATATGTTCCCACAGCAGTTTCAGTTTCACACAACAAACACACTGTTTAGAGTGTTTTTAAATCAATATTTTATAATCAATGTTTTCTTTTGTAAAAAAAAAAAATCTTCACAAAACAAGAATGACTTGACTGTTTCACTGCAGCTTGTTGATCCATGTTTACATTACAGTGCAAAATCATTCCTAAGTGTAGTGGCAATAATCCTTCGTAACTATTTCGGGTAAAGAATTGACTTAGGTCTTCGTTCAGGTTTCATTTGTTTACTGAAAGTTCTTGCACAAACAGAAAATAAACCATAAACAATCTCCGGTCCAAAAACTGTGTTGCTCCGTCTTCGCAATCTCAACGGTGTTAAAGACAGCCCAATACTAAACCAGTGCAAACCATTACAACATAAACAGGGGGTGCTCAACAAATGTACATAAACCTAAACCAATTTTAATATTTACTATGATTTTACTGTTGAATTTTAATTGTTTCAATTATGGCTCTCACACTAAGTTTAATCATTTGTATAGATGGTGATGAAACTGAAATGCTAACACGTGTAGGTGTTTAGATAGCCTACATCTAATTGGTTTGATCGTATTTGATTTTTTTTTATTTGTAATGCATTTTTATATGGTATTACTGTAGAAATGGACATTTCTGTCTTATTCAGTTTTGTATTATGTTAGGTTCAGAACGTAAGTTTAGCAGTTTTGAAAAGAGAATGTAAACATGTTCAAATTGGCCTGTAGTTTAAAGGGTAACTAAACCCTCAACCAACTTTTTTAGTTAATGATCTGTAAGAATGGGCTTTATTAGTGCTGTTCATTGATTCGAGTAACTTTTTTGACATTTGGGTATAAAGTGTTTTAATTCTACAATATATGGTGTAAAAACGTCTGAGTGCTGCCCTCTTCAGGTTGAACGGTGGCTACTGCAGTTGAATTTTCCTATTGGAAGTTTGCGGTGGTATGTGACGTAAGCGGTGGCAGGTGATGTAAGCAGGTTCCAGCTCACCACGCCCTTGGTACGAGCTACCGCGCCCTTGGCAGTATAAAAACCATCTTGTTTTGTCAAAACCACTGTAGTGGCAGGAGTTGGAATTGCGAGTATCGAAAATAGGGTGACCAGAAGTCCCGAAAAATTCGTGACAGTCCCGAAATCTAAGCTGTTGTCCCGAATCCTGCCCTGATTGTCCTGAAAATTATACTAAAGGAAAATCTTGAGTAGTTATTTTCTGGTAAAACATTAAAAACTGTCCGTGGAGGTTGAGTCGTGAAGAAAGCGCAAGTTGCAGCAGCCGCGAGCTCAGAGAATGAATGTGCAGGCAGCCAGTCTAAAGGAGTGATTGATTTGTCGCGGCACTATGTGCCAAAAAATACTTCGGCAATGAACAATGACTACATATTAGACTACACCCCCAAACTCTACTCCTCCTGCATGGACTCCACCACCGCAGCAGCGTCTTGAGGTGAGTGATCATATATACATTAAATCACAATTTATGGTTAGGCTAAAGTTAATCCTCTGGGGTCAACAAACGGGGCATTTTGCTGGATTTTTTCACAAAGCGGCAAAAGAGACAGCGCGTTATTGACATCAACTCGATAAAACTCCTCGGATGCCGATCGCGATGCGGGAGTTAAGACCGCAGTCTGAGCCAGCGGCTCGAGTTGATATGGCTCTGGCCCTGTGTCCACAGACAATTCAACATCCTCCTTTTTGATGTCTATTTGATGTGTGTGTTTACATCTGGAAGACGTATTTTTTTAGTGTTTGCTCATCTGCAATACGTCTATAGGACGTTTCTTGTCGGATGTCAAATAGACGTTTAGAAAATGTCTTTAAAATGTAATGATTTAGAATGTATGTTAAACTGACATCTTAAAGATGTCTATCAGATGTTAGTAAACAGCAGATGCTTTCCAGATGAAGTGATCTTTAACAGACATCTTGCAGACGTACGTGTGCTATCTAGCTACTTGCGTCCCTCCAGTCGCTCTCCATTAGCGAGTCTGACAGCAGCTGTCAATTAATCCGTCACTGCGGGTCTCAGGTGCACAACCCCCCCCCCCCCGCTCAGCCCCGCCCTCGGCTCCTCCCCTCTATCTCCGCTGGGCTCTGCCCACTTTTCCAGCATTTTTCAAATATTGCCAGTGGGTGGAGTCAGGCTCTGACCAGGGGTTTAGTTACCCTTTAATTACATTCGTTTGTGTCCGAGTGAGAAATGTATTGATGTAATTTGAAAGATCTTGTTATTGAACGCATTTTGTGCCAAGCAGTGATGAATGATCCAGTTTATCCCACACTGACTGATGTTGATCAGTGTGAAGAGTTTTGAGAAACGAGTTCTTCGACTGTAAACATGAAACACCTCGCGTTCACTGCTTCATCACACACATCTTCTGTTTGTCAGTCTTCTTCTGTTTGTCAGTCTTCTTCTGTTTGCAGTTGTATGATAAACATCAGCCAGAAGCTCACAGTGGAGGAGGAATAAGCAGACGACACTACGTTTATCACATCAAATTACTTTATTAACAGTGCAATGAAGAAGTATGAGACGTTTACACAGGAAACACTGCTGTCCTTGCTTTCTGTTGTGGCACACACACACACACACACACACACTACACACTTCATACTCGCACTCATTCACACACTCGCACATACTGACACTCATACACACACTTCACTCTTGCACATACTCACACTCATACACACTCTCGCACATACAATCACACTCGCACACTCACACTCTCTCTCGCACATACACTCACTCTCGCACAAACTCACACATACTCTCTCACACTCACTCGCACATACTCTCTCACACTCACTCGCACATACTCTCTCACACTCACTCGCACATACTCTCTCACACTCACTCGCACATACTCATACTCACTCTCGCACATACTCACACTCACTCTCACACTCTCGCACACACTCTCTCACACTCACTCGCACATACTCACTCTCGCACATACTCACACTCACTCTCGCACATACTCACACTCTCGCACATACACTCACTCTCGCACATACTCACACTCTCGCACATACACTCACTCTCGCACAAACTCACACTCACTCTCGCACATACTCACACTCTCGCACATACACTCACTCTCACACAAACTCACACTCACTCTCGCACATACACTCACTCTCGCACAAACTCACACTCACTCTCGCACATACTCACACTCTCGCACATACACTCACACATACTTACTCTCACACATACTCTCGCACATACTCACACTCACTCTCACACATACTCTCACATATTCACACATACTCATACATACTTACACTCACTCTCGCACATAATCACTCACTCTCGCACATACTAACTCTCGCACATACACTCACTCATGCACATACTCACTCACTCTCGCACATATTCACACTCACTCTCACACACGCACATACACACTCACTCTCACACACGCACATACACACTCATTCACACACACACACACTCGCACATACTGACACTCATACACACACTTCACTCTTGCACATACTCACACTCACTCTCACACATACTCAAACTCTCACATACTCTCACTCTCGCATACTCTCTCACACAAACTCACACTCACACACTTACACTCACTCTCGCACATTTACATTCACTCTCGCTCATACTGTCACACTCACTCACTCTCTCACACACTTACACTCACTCACACACTCACTCACTCTCGCATACTCACTCACTCACACATACTTACACTCACTCTCACACATACTCACTCTCGCACATACTCTCACTCACTCTCGCATACTCACTCACTCTCACACATACTTACACTCACTCTCACACATACTCACAGTCTCGCACATACTCACTCACACATACTCACACTCACTCTCGCACATACTCACTCGCACATACTCACATACTCACTCTCGCACACACACTCACTCTTGCACACACACTCACTCTCGCACACACACTCACTCTCGCACAATCACACTCACTCACATACACACTTTCACACATATTCACACTCGTACTTGCACACACACTCACTCATACATACACACACTCACTCCCATACATACAAACACACACTCTCACACACATACACTCAAACATACTCACACACATACACTGTCTTCTTTTTTTGGTGTTTGTAAAAGGTTGTGTGTGTTTGCAGTGATTCAGCTCCACATGAATCAGTGGTTTCTCAGTGTTCGAGGATCTCGTGGCGTCCGTGTGAAGCTCAGCAGCAGCTGTGTGTTAAAACACACTCGTTCAGCCTCACTCTTTAAAACACACTCGTTCAGCCTCACTCTTTAAAACACACTCGTTCAGCCTCACTCTTTAAAACACACTCGTTCAGCCTCACTCTTTAAAACACACTCGTTCAGCCTCACTCTTTAAAACACACTCGTTCAGCCTCACTCTTTAAAACACATTCGTTCAGCCTCACTCTTTAAAACACACTCGTTCAGCCTCACTCTTTAAAACACATTCGTTCAGCCTCACTCTTTAAAACACACTCGTTCAGCCTCACTCGTTCAGCCTCACTCTTTAAAACACACTCGCTCAGCCTCACTCTTCTGTTAAGGAATCCTTTTGGGTCCTTGATTCAAGGAAAAAGAAGGACATTTCTTCATTTTCATTACTGAGGGGTCCATGATTAAAAAAAGAGCGAGAAACAGACAGTGTTTCTCACGGCAGGAGAATTGTGCCAGTCTTCAGGCGGTGTTTCTGTGATGGAAAATAAGAGATAAAGACATGAGCGACAGGAGAAAGAGCTTCGTCCTGGAAACGCTGCCGTTCAACGACAAACTGCTGATGTTTCATGTGTTGCGACAAGCACTCTCAAAATACCTTAAAACACCTTTATTGTGAAAAACATGGCAGAATTGGTCTTCGATTCGAGGTGGAGAACTAATAAAAGTGTGTTTTTCCCTCTTTCTGCAATGCTTTAACCTTCGTAATGTTTATCCTAACAATATTTAGGGCCAGATTTACTAACAGCTCGCTCCAGTGCAAACCCTCTTTTGGTGTTAATAAACAACTGTCAGGATTCACTAAAAACACTGAAAAATTAGAGCTGAAAAGGTGTGGAGTTATTCTGTCAGGACCACTATCGTCAAGTACGATTGACAGTTAGCATACAGTTTGGATTGGCGTTCTGGTTCTGTTGTGGGCAAGAACTGCCTGAGCATCCAGTCAGCCTAGCAGCGATAACCCCCTTTAGGGTAAACAGAACACAACCACAACCAACATGAATGTATTGCAGATATCATTAATTCAAGATTTTAAAGTACAACATAATTAGAGAATTTAGTCTGATTCAAGGGGGAATCAGAAGGCCAAATCCTGACTGAGACAGGTGGAGCTGGGGAGGGAGGAGGGTAATGCGCTCCTGAGAAACACAACAGCTGCTGATAATACTGAAGGAGCTTATATACACATACAGTGATGGGCTTCATATTCCTATAGGTAGACGTGGATCAGCTGAGAGTCACTGATGAGAGCTTGACTAACGTGACCTGCCAGAACTAACGCTACGCTTGATTTTTTCCGGCTGACCTTATTGCATATGCATTTGTAGGAGATTCCCTTTCAGACGCAGTATTTATGGGAGGAGAGTATTTAAAAGAATCAAGCAAGGTGATTTATTTAGCCGACCCTGTGTTACAAATATGGTAGAACTATCAATTCTGCCACTAAATATTGCTTTATAAATAATCTTTATCTTTATTAATAATCCTGATCAGTTTCATCTTCTCAGCATCCCAGATAGCTTAAAGAACTCGATGTTACGCAAAAAGAGAAAACTATAACTATGCAACCGTCTACTACAGTATCGCATCAGACAGTGCAGTGTAGTCTCACTGACGACAAATTTGATTCAATCATTGCTATAGGAGAGGAAGAGTTTTATAAACCCGTTAAATCATCTAAATCGACATGTATGTTAGACCCTATACCGAGTAAACTACTGAAAGAGATGCTTCCAGAGGTCATAGATCCTCCTCTCAATATCATTAATTCATCTTTGTCATTAGGATACGTACCGAAAACTTTTAAGCTGGCTATGATTAAACTTGATCCTACAGAATTAGTCAATTACAGGCCGATCTCGAATTACCTTTTCTGTCAAAGATACTAGAAAAGGCAGTATCCTCACAACTGTGTTCCTTTTTAGAAAGAAATGGTATCTGTGAGGATTTTCAGTCCGGATTTAGACCGTATCATAGTACTGAGACATCTCTCATTAGAGTCACAAATGATTTGCTCTTATCATCCGATCGTGGTTGTATCTCTTTATTAGTGTTACTCGATCTTAGTGCTGCGTTTGACACTATCGACCACAACATTCTTTTAAATAGACTGGAAAATTATGTTGGCATTAGTCGTCGTCGGTTAGAAATCTGTGTGTGTGTGTGCTCTTTGATACCAATCTTTCATTTGAAAGCCACATTTCTAGTTTCTGTAAAACCTCATTCTTCCATCTTAAAAACATATGTAAATTACAACATATGCTATCAAATTCCTGTTCACACAGATTCGCAGAAACGACTAAAAACGCTGTATTATGCTGCCAGACAAGTATTTGGCGATGTCACTTTGTAAAGAAAGACAACATGCCAGCGCACATACGCATTCAAACACTCATGCCTGTAGAAAGTGCATGTCGTCACCGTTTTCACAGAATCACGTTTTTGAAGTTTACACGGCGATGATAACGGTACAGCTATCAAAAATTGTTTTCAAAACTTGCCCTTTGAAACCTTCTTCAAAGTTTGCGTTCTCAGGCCACCAAACACCGCTGTCGTGCAGATGAACGGCCAGAACGCATTAAGTTTTCAGTTAAAACGGTGTTGTGTAAGCGGCCCCTAAGATTTTATTGTACAACGGAAATAAATCAATTAAAAACTTACTTAAACTGGACAATTTTCTTCTAGATCTGCTGTACAGCAGAGACAAACTTTGTTGCATTATTTTCCTGTTATCACTGTAAAGCTGCTTTGAAACAATTTGAATTGTAAAAAGCGCTATATAGTGTCTCACTTACTTTATATTCACACTTAAAGAAGTTGGTAGTTGTAGGAAGCCGAACAATAAGAATATAAAAATAATTTTATATTATTATTATTTCTATGACAGTAATAGCCTTTATATTGTAAAACAAATGCACTCAAAAATAAATGAAAATGAATATTTCATAAGTATATATTTTTTCTTTATGATACAGCAAGGAAATTCCTTTACTACTTTCACTTGCAATAGATAAACTCTAAAGCTTTCATTTGGACGGAAACTGCAGTTGAGCTTTTATTTTGGTGGAAAACTAACAATTAACATTTCTTATCTTATCGCATCTTATTACAAATCTAGTGAAATTCTGTAATCATCTGTCCACAAAATGTTTGAAATTATGCAGATGTGTAAATAAAGCACAACTGGTGGCTACATTCCCAAGAGGACACAAACTCACAGAGATGGAGCTCACTGCATTCATTTACTGTGAACTGAGGCATTCTGGGACGCGGAAACACCGGATCTCGAGCGGTCGCGAGTGAAGTGTGCGCTCCGCTCTGAAATACGCAGCGCACACAGACTAGTCTACACTTATGCAATCTTATGCAATATAATAAGGGCACACAAGCCTGTCCACGCCTTCGACAGTAGTTCATTTAACAGATATTTTGCCAAAGAAATAGTACAAAACAACATTAGAGACATTTGATGTAATTATGTATGTAATTATGAGAAGTTTCAAATTATTTTCGGTTCATTATGAAAGTCCAGATAATCAATAGGAAGCTGGAGTTTCAGCAGGGCCGATTGACTTTATTTCTTCTACAGAACATAATAAAAGAGTGTAGGGAAACCATTGACAGTGACACCCGGAGACATTTCCCAAAATACCATTTGTTTTAAAGATGAAGAAAAGTCACAAAGATTTGAACATATGAAGGTGAGTAAATGATGACAGATGTTTACTGGGGACACTTACTACTCAATATTACTGATCTCCTGCACTAAAGATAAATAAACTGAATTAATAACTAATGATTTTTACAACAGAAATGAACCATCACTGAACTTAAGCTGGACTATGACACTATCTTCTTCTAGAGCTGCTTGTACAGCGGAAACAAACATTGTTGCATTATTTTACTGTTATCACTGTAAAGCGCTGACTTGACAGAATGATGATTTTGCTTGAATTATCACACTGGCTGTCGCTCAAGACGGTCAAAGCCTTCAGGGGCTTGAGATGGGGTAAAAGATCATTTAAAAAAAAAAAGCGATTCATTCACAAAATATCCAATGATGTGTAATAAAGTACAGGCCAGTTCTTCCTGGTTTCATGTTTACCCGATGAAGTGTCGGTCCATCATGTCTCTTGAGCTCAGACATACACTGACCTCTACTCTTATAACATTTATAATATAGAGTCTTTTCTACAACTGGCTGACTGTGTTTTAAGATTGTCACCAAATTCACGAGTTAACATCACAGCGTCTGTATAGGGCATCGAGATTTAAATAAAGAGCAGCACAGCCCCAAAAACACACCTCTGGAGTTCATATATCAGTGTGTGTTGAGCAGCGACATCAGAGCCGTTCTAACACAAACCTGAAGCATTGCAAGTATTAATGTTGCTTGTGTGTAAATGTGTGGTATAGATCATCAGGTCTGAGGTTTAGAACACGGCCCCAGAGGACGGTTTGGTGGTGCCTTTTATTTTTAATGTGGTGGTGTAAAGTTTTTTTGTATTTTGTAAAATTTGTATTTGGTTACTGGAGCCTGCAAATTATGCCATTAAACATGTTTAAAATACCATCTGTATGTTGTTTACACATTAATTTAAAGATTCAAATGATAAAAATATGTTTGATGATATTTAATACCAGATCCCGGTTATCCCGTTTAATTACTGTGTTATTAACACAGACTTTAGATGCACAAAGACCACTCATGGGCTGTCAAGGGTGCACTCATATTACTCATGAATGAGTCCCACCTTTTAAATAAAACAGTCTGTCGCTGATTGGTAGTCATCACATCACTGCACACCACTAAATAAAAGAGAAGGCAGTCCATTTTCAAGGTGGAACTTCGACATTGTGTCTTGGATTGACGCTATGGGGAACACCATCAGCGTGACAATAAGCTTTGTTCTTGCTTTATTCTCATCTGAGGGATGAGAATCTGCTGTTTACTCGGCTCTCGAAGGCGGCAAGACGGGATGGATCTTGGAGATTGTAGGCGGGGCTTTGGGAGTCTGATAGGGTTTGTTTTCTCTTCTGGACTTCTCATGCTAGCTCTGTTGCCTGATGTTGGTTCAGAAAGGTTAATGTGGCATGTCTAACTCTAAAAGAGTTGAGGCAGGTGTTATTAAAACAATAATCTGCTTCCTCCACTGCCCCGCATATGAGCCTTATTCCTCCTAGATTTTCACATTGAGCTGTTGGGGTAATGGCGGAATTTTGTAATCTCGATATGCAAGAATGCCCCAGTCAGGACAGGCCTGAGGGACACACATGTGCAGCATGTGCTACAGGCCGGCTTTGAGGCAGAACACTCCTCTGGAGCTTTAGTATAAGATCAACTATTGCTGAATTGGCACATTTTTTGGTTCACTAGTTCGCCTGCCCATTCAGCCTTAAAGGTTAATAGTAAACTAACTTGGCTTGCTGTCCTTGGAGGAGGCTCGAACCTGAGGGTCGGCTTGAGCTCCGAGTTAAACCCCACCTATGATGCAATTGCGTATTAGAGGATAGAGATAATTTACTGATGGAGAAGGGGAGGAGGAGGGCTCGTTATGGTGATTGACAGGACTGAATGTTTAGGCTCCTCCCGAACCTACGTTTGGAACTTAATTTAAAGGAAAACAGGGATCGGAAATTGCTGTTTCTGTTGCTTGCTTCATAGTGTGCACTATGCAGTGCTTGATTACTTAGGCATGCTGGCGTGTTTGAGAACCATTTTGCCTTAAAGATGGTGGGAGGGGAGGTAGGACGGTTGTAAAGGCCAGGACTTCCCTTTAGCTATAGAGATAGAAGAGTATCTTGTCTTCTACTACTGGAGGATATTGGCGTAGGCCGCATGTCCACCTAAGCGTTTTCAGCCAGCGGTAAACGCTAGGCGCTCTGCTGAAAACACCAAGCTGTGGGTGCTTGAGGCCGTTTGCCGGTTGGTCGGTGTGGCATTTGTCCCGCCTCTCCTCCACTGTGATTGGACGGCTGGGTAAAACGTAACAGTGATGAGAGCATGAGGACATTCTTCAACTCTTGGCGACCGGTAAAAAACGCCAAGCGCTCAGCATGAAATAGACGCTCAGCGCCTCGTTATGCTCCTGGCTTTTAAAAACGCGGCGCTACCATTGAAAACAATTGGAAAAATATGCTACTGCTAAATACGCTACTCCTTAGGGAGTGGCACCACTATACAGTCAATAATAATTTGTACAGGTTAATAATTTGTACAGTGAATTCATGCTATGCTCATTATGTTTGTGCATATTCACAGATTAATGAGGCAGGCGTTCCCTTCAGCGTGGCGGTGTGGGTTTTGGTTCCATCAACTCCATGATGCATGAATGTCTCCGGTTACAACTATAACCCTGGTTTTCTGAGAAGAGGAACAAGACTCCTTCAGACAAAAGAGTGGATTACATGTTTTACAGGCACTCTTTTATATATAGGCGCTCCGCTTGTTAACGTCATGGACTGTAGTCAGCAATGAATTGGCGCGTTTGTCACATTTGCTTCAGACACTGGTCACGCTGATGGCATTCCCCATAGTGTCCATCCAAGACTAGTATCTCGTTCCCTTTCTCCAAGAACCTGGGTTATAGTCGTAACCGGAGACGTTTCTTCCATTCATAAGTGATATGAGTGCACCGTCTGTGTACATCTATAGTCTTTTTTGGCTGCTGTAGGAAGTTCCTACAGTGTTCTGGGCCTGTGATTGTAAATGCGCATTGGCTCGTCTGGCCTGAAAAATAAGCTTTTTAATGCTATTTGAGCATAAGAAACCACATTTATGAGACAGTTCATGCCAGATTTCATTGCTGATTGTGAAATATGTTATTGGATTGTGGGGTACGGCAAGCAGTTTCTGAGATTTCAGGATTCCCGAAACAACTTCACGGTGACAATATGCCCGCCAAGCGAACAGACTTTCCTTGGAAGGAAGTTAGGTGATTAAATCGTTTTTGTTTTAATCGATAGCCAGCCATAGGGAAACTCCATACACTCGTTTCAGAGCTTATTTTGTGTGTGTTCATGCATCAGGCTCCAGATACTTTGGGCTTGTTTTGGACAGGTATAATCTCCTGAAAGTTCAACAGTAACTCTTCTGATAAAAGTCCCGAAGGCAAATGGCAGCGTTTCCAGTGGATGAGCATGAAGACAGAGCTGAAACACAACAGGTTCACGACACACTTCTGCACACACTCACCATGTGGACTCATGACAGACTTTGAGTGCCAGCTCTTTTAGACTTCCTGTTTCCCTGTAACACTTCCACATCTGCGGAACACAAGCAAGGTACACTTCAACTGGGCGTTACACAATAAAATATAATGAAGGACATGATCAGGACACACAACATGATAAACGTGGAGTTTGAGCTGTAGAGTATCGTGTGTTGGTGAGAAGCTCTCGTCCATCAGCGACTCCCTCGAGGACATATGCGTGATGCGTACGACACAGATCACATGATCAACACAAGACGTGCTCTGGGAAACACTCATTCTGATCGCAGGCTTCAGAATGGAGCGCCGGGATAAAGCCATGCACACAAAAATCACAAACAAACGTCCCGTGAACATTCGACAGGAGCGTGTCATTTAAATAAAAAAAAATGAATGAATGCAGCAGTTCCTCAAGGAGCTCAGAGGAGCATCATGGGACTTGTTCTACAAGCCTCGTTTTTATAAATATGCAAGTAGATAAGCCCGAACACACCCGACAGCAGGCGAACATGACATGGGTTAATAATCTCACACAGATCAGTTCAAGCCCTTCGATGTGTTTTCAGCAGAATAATCAAATCATGATCAGTATAAGGACATGGAACAGAAAGGCATGCAGGATCCGGACTCATGCTGAGCGTCACACACAGCCGTACTCGTACCACAGCGACTCCTCCGCCGGCACACACACATCGGGCTCACCGTCAGCAGGGGGGGCTTTAGGGGGAGGGCCGCTAATGTTGCTAACGAGGGCCGTGTTGAGCGACAGGATGGCCTGGTTTCTAGCGCCGCCCGTCACCGCCGGCTCGCCAAACACTGAGTCCAGAAACATGGAGTCTACGGTGAAGGAGGGACCTAGAAAGGCCTGCAGGCTCAGCTCGGACTCCGCTACGCTGCAGGGCATGCTAGCAGACGTGGGCAGGGCGCGGGGGCCGTACTCACTGGAGCTCTGGGTCCGGGCGGGACACGGGTCCACCAGAACGGGCTGCCGGCTGTCCTTGGAGAGCAGGTCGTGGATGCTGGTCCTGCGCACGGTTCCCTCAGCGGTGGAGATGACGCTGCTGGCGCGGGGCAGACCCGAGGTGCTCGAGTCCAGGCGCTCCGACACCGACACCGCTCTGCTCTGGGACGCCAGGCCGGCTCGGGGCGGCGCCGAACCCTTGGCCCGTGTGCTCTCCGCCTTACGCAGGCTTGGGCGGCCCGAGGGACCGGAGTCTGGCGGCGCCGCTGCCCTGCCGCTGGCTGAACGCAGGATCCCTCGGCCCTTCACACGCTCTCTGGCTCCCGACACACGACCCGACTGAGCTGAGAGAGACTCCTGCACAGGGGAAGAGGAACAGGATTTTTTTTTTATTTATTCAGCAAGGATGCATTAAATTGATCAGAAGTGACAGTTATGGTTATAATTATTCTTGGTGTGAACTATATTAGCGTCCACACCAAGCGTGCCGCACAAGCCAAGCCCTGAAAAACTCGATCGCCCCCTAGTGACTGGTGCTAGTATAGGTCATAAACCATGTTATTCAACGGGACATGAGACCAACTAAACAATTAAATTACACTTCACATATCTTTTTTTCAAAGATAGTTTCTGTCATTTACTGTAGTTTTTAATGATGTAATTTCAAGTGTTTGTTTTTAAAATAAGTTTGTTTTTAGTTGGCGTTAGGGTTATTTGATGCTATAAAAACAGTGCTGTGACGTCATGATTGACAGCTTCACTGACCGAAGTAGTCACTAGCCGCGTTTCCACTGTCGGGCCAGGGTTTTTTCCCGAACTTGAAGCGTTGCTCGCTGAATGCTTAGCTTAGCAAGTTCAGCATCGATGTATGTTATAACGTCCTCGTTTCTGCACACGCCGTCAAATTGACGTTGTACCCTTTCTTCTGCCCAAATGCTCAGAAGAGCTTTGGTATCTTCGACAGACCAGTACAGGCGATTCCCCATTTCGAGCAGCGATTATTTTGCGCAATATAAAAAAGTGATATGTGCATCTTGCCACAGACCATAACTTTCCCTAACACTGATAAACTCTGCCTTTAACCTTGAGCATGCCTCTAGCCCGAGCTGGCTCGCTTTGGCCCAAGGTATTCGACGGGCCAGAAATCCTGGCCGTTGGCCCCGAGTAAGCCCCGATCAAGCCCCGGAAGTGAAAGTGGAAACGCGACTGGCCCTGGCACGCACTAGCACGGCTCGGCCTTGGCCCGGCAGTGGAAACGCGGCTACGGCAGCACCAAAGGACTTTGGGATCTTCGGAGGACTGAGGAGATTGTATTTACTTTATTTCAACAAAACTCTTGTCGTACTGCAATCAACAGACATCAGAATTGGAGCAGAACGGAGGAATGGAGCAGACATAGGCCACTTAAAAAAAACCTGTAGGGACTGGGAGAGTGTATTCGGCGAGAGTGTGGGCCGGGCGTTGATTTCGCGGCTTTACTTCCTGCTCACTACTGCGCAGGTCTGGTCCCGAGATTGCTACTGCGCAGACTCAAGTCCCAAGATGTCAGCGCCATATCGGGACACTGGCGGCTTCACTTCTCACCAATGGAAGAGAGCGAAGGGGCGTCGTCCATCTTTTTTTACAGTCTATGGTCCCAGCGGACAATATCTGTCGCTTTAAATGCTTGAGCTCGTTAAAACAGGATGGATTCTGATTGCCTTTCAATGCTTCTATCGTTCCTCTGTCTTGTTATCATTGTAGTTTTGCTATGGACTCTTTTCTTTTACATTTAGAATGATTTTGAAAACCATATCTTTGTTGTTATTGTTATCGTTATAATTATTGTCCTTGGTATGAAAGAGCCTAAAGACATTACAATGTGTAGCCGCAAGCAGATGGCCAGTTCTGCCAGTTGATTAAATTACTAATGGACAAAGCAGTGTCCGGTTTTACCACATGTGACCAAAAGGCATATGACCAAAAGGCCGCTTTGGCTCAAGATCACGCGGAGAACTCCCCAGGGTTTCCCTTCGATAACAAGACGATAACAAGACGAACATTGTCACTTCCACATTGTCCATTCAAAAACGCACACACAGACGTCCCTTGTGTGCAACTTAGGATAGAAATATCCTTAATATATATAACACAGAATTGTATCTAACCTTCCTGTATGCATGCATATCTAATTAGTTTTGTCTTATTCTATAGATTAAATTTGAGACTGTTCTGTAACTTTGAATCTTACGTGTATTTCTAAAGAAAGAATACCTAACAGGATCAAATTCTGTGCCTCTCCCTCTTGCTAGGTCATAAAACTTTATGACCCCCAAAAGGAATTCCAAGGGAACCATAGCTCCCACTTGAATTCTGATAAAGAAAGAGGAATAGACTCTGCAATCTTATATTTTCTAGAAGTATAACCACTTAAGAAATGTATAAACATGAATTTGATCTTTCCTAGGTCATGGTAGCCGGTATTATGACTTTATAGTCGTGTGAGTGAACATTAAATGTGTGTAATTCTGCATATGAATGTAACTTTATGTTTCTTCTACTCTTTCCGGCTATTCTTGGTACCTGTTTGACCGTCTTGTTTTGACCAAACCAGTCATACATAGGATATTACAGTAAAATGTATTGTTCTGTGTGTACAATCTTTCTGGTTAGAAATGACCAAAATTTCATACCGTCACAAATCATCCTGACAGGACAAAGAAAAACTTTCCCGCTAGAGATACTCTAAGATGATTGGTTCACGTACGCGAAGCAAGCGTGAACCCCTCCTCTCCATAAGAGACTGACACAGAAGTTTCTGGAAGAGCTTTTTCCCTGTGAGAGGTTTCCGTGCCATGGCTCCTAAGGGAGCTTTACGCAGTGTTTCTCCTTTTTCTTTAATCTTTCTTTATTTTCGTCTTCGGACTTTCCTACGTTCACTTTCAGCAAAATGAACGTAATCGGCAACTTCGACTTTAAAGAGACTCTTTGAGCCAACCAGCAACTGCACCTCAAAGGACATTCAAACTAACGCGCTCCCTCGCTCTGAAAGACCACGTGAACGCGTGACACGAGGACAGAGACACACACACACACGCTTTGGTTCTCAGCCACACGAAGAATCTTGCAAGTATCGTAATTCCTATCGATCTAAATGCTTTAAGATCTGTTTACCCCATTCAGGGGATTTGATCTTTGTGATTCCTTGTTGTCTCTCTAAGGGTTATGATGTCTGTGATTTTTGCCATGCTGCGATCACCCCGGTGATCTCTCTCATCCTGACCGTTAGTTTCACTTTCTCTCTCTCTCTCTATATATATATATATATTGTTATCTCTCCCTCTCTCTTCCTATTGTAATTCGTGTTTGTAATGTTTTTCGTTTGTTTGTTTCGAGTGTATACACATATATTCCGTGTGAAATGTAGAATTCTGTATCCGTAGTTTCATTTTATTAAAACCATTATATTCTTGATTGCTAATTGTCCAATCTTGCTCATTTGTACAAAGTCAATGAAGTGTTTGATCCTAGCTACAAAGCTTTACAATTCGTTACAATTTCAGTAACCTAAATTTTATAATAACAAGAAGGTGAATTTTCATGGCCAGAAAATAGCTTTTTGGAATTATAAGGAAGGGATAACCTTGTTGAGAAGTTGATAAATTAATCTTACGGCCGTTTGCTGGACAAACAGATTGTTCGATAACTAAATTAATTCCATTAAAGGTTATCTCATATAATCGATCTGGAAAGGAACCATTGATATATGAATGAAGAATTATAATTCGTTGTGATTGATCATTCATATATACAATCGATCTATTTTCAACTTCGATAATTTAACTGTAATATGCAGTATATTAATCATATTCATGATTAATTATTAAAATTCCCTATATATAATTTGAGCTAATTCAATGTAAGACTCATTGTCGCTACAAATGTTACAAAAGATTCTATTTCAAATAAATGCACTCTTTCTGTTAATCAAAAAATCCTGAGAAATGAAATGTATGATGGTTTCCACAGAAATCTGAACTATATATTCACATAGAAAACAGCTGATTTACATTGGAATAATATTTCACTGTTTATACTGTATTTCTGATCAAATAAATGCAGCCTTGGTGAGGAGAAGAGACTCTTTCAGAAACATAAAAAAAATCTTACCGACGCCAAACCTTTGACCGGTAGTGTGTGTGAGCGTCTGTGTATAGTGTGGGTGTGTGAGTGTGAGAGTGAGTGTGTGTTTGTGTCCTGCAGGCTTGAGTTTAAGTCTGAAATCATTGGGTCGTTTACACTGATATGGACAGTGATTCACAAGGTCACAGATGGGTTTTTTCAAGCTGCTCTATTAATGTGGCATCACTGATTTCAGTTAAATTGGAAAAACAAACCAGACCGTGACGGGTTGGTCTACATACCCGTCTCTTCCTGTGTGAGTGTGTTTCTACAGTCTGAGCGTGCGAGACTAGTGCTGCGGTTTGTAAGTGTTGTGATGGTGTAGGTGTGTGTGTGTGTGTGTGTGTGTGTGTGTGATGCGTCACCTCTGCCGGGTCTGTGCTCTCGGTCAGGAACTGCTGCAGGGAAACCCTCTCAGGTTTAACCCTGTGTGAGCAGTCCTGAGCGCTGAGCTGCGATGATGTCATCCTCACGGGACTGTCCAAACACACACTGACGTCTCCACTGCTCTCGCTGTGAGCTGCGCTCGCACTGCCGTTCATCACGCCTGACACATACACACACACACACAGAGCGTCACACGCCGATAACCTTACAAACACACTCACTAAAAGCTACTAACAAGAAAACACTAGCTGCTTTAGAGATATAATTATAGTTATTTCAATAAAATTAAATGTATAATAGCTAAGCAATTCAAACAAACATAGTTAATAATATTATATACAGTTAAATATTATAAATCACAGCCATGTTACAGGCACACAATGAATAAAACAAGATAACACATCAAAACCATAGTGATAAACGAGGATTTAACTCAACATTTATTTAATTAAATAGACACCGGACATGAAGAAAATGACTGAAAGATTGACTGAGATCCAGAGCATTAGAGTCTGTGAACAGATCATCACGACCTCGGTACCAAATCGGTACTGAAATTTTAAAATTGTGACACATTGTAGCCAATTACAGACATATCTGATCAGCACAATGGCCAATCAGAGGCGTTCATGATTCCGCTCAACTGCGATCAGTTTCAGAAGTCGATACTTTTTTACAACTCTAGTGACTAAATTGCAAATTGTCACTGCACAATGTTTTTGTTTTGTTGTCAGCATTTTAGTTTTTTCCAGAGCTGCTTTATAGGTGTAATGAACTAATTTAATAATTGATGATATTTACAACAGAACTGAATCCACACTGAACTGACTTCAGTTGAACAACAGCCCAAATGCATAGATTTCCTGTTTATCACTGTGAAGCTGCTCTAAAACAATCTGTATTGTATAAAGCGCTGTAGAAATAAAGCTGACTTGAGCCCTAATAACTAAAGCCAGGATCATAATGAAATCTAGATGTCTTCTCTGTAAAGATCACATTAGAGAGGAGTGTAAATGCATGAAGCTCTGGCAGTGTTGCTCAGGTCAGCGTGAGACGGCTTCACACACACTCACCCTGAGCTCGCAGCACACTCAACTCCTCCGAGGACACCTGAGTGATGTCATCACTGGACATGGCGTTACCTGCGCGGAAAACAGAGCGGCACAATGATGTCATCACAGCACAGCAGGAGCGACTCAATCATCAGGGTTAATAAACCACCTGACTTGTACTAACTATTAGGGGTTGCACGACTACTGATTTCTGCTAGTCGATTTCTTATCAAAACAATACTCGAGTTACTCGACTACTCGACTACATGCTTCTGTAAATATAAAGACATGAAATAGTTCTTATCAATAAATTTTTATTAATTCGTAGCCTAATGCAACAATTACATAAGTAAACTCTCAAAACATTATAATTATGACATTACATATTTACATTTCCATGTAACAGAGTAAAGCCAAATAAATAGCCGTTCTTGACTTTCATTTCAGATGCAATGTCCGCATTTAGAGCCCGTTCACATATTGCGTTTTGTGAGCATGCAAATTCATTATTTCAAATGTAGGTGCGCTGCAAGCGTGCTCATAATGGAGCGACGCGCTCATTTTTCCAGGCGCACCTATGCCACGGCAAAATGAAAACAGGCTTGTTCGACTTGAACCAGGCACTTCACAGACAGATCGTTGAAAGACATCAAGTACAGCGGGAGCGATTAGAGAGCAGGCGGCTCTGTATGCTTTTGAATCGCTCTTGCGGTAGTTTGATGTCATTCAACGATCTGTCTGTCCGCTACGCTCGCTCCGTGCGGACACGCACCGTAACATCTCAACTTTTCAGAATGCCGCAAGCGCGCCGCAGGTCATGTGACAAAAACCAACCGATCAGCTTCGGCCTTTCCGTAACAACATCGAAAGCTCGGCCGAACAGCTGATCATAGGTTTTTATTTCTCATCTCTATAAATATATCTAGTAGTAAAACTAATGCAAGGGCTAGAAATCAACGAATCCTTTGCTGATACTTCCTCGTCATCATGGAGAGCGCAGTTCATGGTTGCATAGCAACGACAGACGCCACGGGAGCGCACACGCTTGTGGAAAGGAGAAAGTTTCCATGCGCACTTTCCATTCGTTTTTAGTCGCGATATATGAACGGCCCCTTACAGAGTTGGCAAATTACAATATTTTTGTCATCTTCATGAAATACTGATGTGTCTGCTGGTGACATTCGCCATTGTGAATTAATTTATGGTTAATGCACGCTCGAGTAGTCGTTTGTTTACGACAGCGCCGACTAGTGGTTGAAGTAGTCGATCTCTCGACTAGTCTGTGCAAGCCCTACTAACTATACAGCTAATACCACATGGGCGGTAGAGGAAGAGCTATGGTAACATTAATGGAAAAAACAACTTCTTTATGGAAAAAAGTTCCATAAAATGATAAAAAAAAAAAATATATATATATTTTTAAGAAAAGGCTAAATGATTATAAATTGATTATATATACATATATATAATCTTATGGTTTAGACTTTTAAAAGCTCATTAGCTACATTTCGATTCACCGACTGAATGAAAATGTGATTGGATGGAGAGAAACTGCACAGACGGACTTATCTTCAATGGCACCATTTATTTTCAAGTATTATGGCTGTATTTTAATGGCATCTTGTGAACTCTACCTGTGTCTGTGCGGTGACCTCTACCTGTGTCTGTGCGGTGACCTCTACCTGTGTCGCGGTGACCTCTACCTGTGTCTGTGCAGTGAACTCTACCTGTGTCTGTGCGGTGAACTCTACCTGTGTCTGTGCGGTGAACTCTACCTGCGTCTGTGTGGTGAACTCTACCTGTGTCTGTGTGGTGAACTCTACCTGCGTCTGTGTGGTGAACTCTACCTGCGTCTGTGTGGTGAACTCTACCTGTGTCTGTGCAGTGAACTCTACCTGTGTCTGTGCGGTGAACTCTACCTGTGTCTGTGCGGTGAACTCTACCTGTGTCTGTGTGGTGAACTCTACCTGTGTCTGTGTGGTGAACTCTACCTGCGTCTGTGTGGTGAACTCTACCTGCGTCTGTGTGGTGAACTCTACCTGTGTCTGTGCGGTGAACTCTACCTGTGTCTGTGTGGTGAACTCTACCTGTGTCTGTGTGGTGAACTCTACCTGTGTCTGTGCGGTGAACTCTACCTGTGTCTGTGCGGTGACCTCTGTGTGGTGAACTCTACCTGTGTCTGTGTGGTGAACTCTACCTGTGTCTGTGTGGTGACCTCTAACTGTGTCTGTGTGGTGAACTCTACCTGCGTCTGTGTGGTGAACTCTACCTGTGTCTGTGCGGTGAACTCTATCTGTGTCTGTGTGGTGAACTCTACCTGCGTCTGTGCGGTGACCTCTACCGGTGTCTGTGTGGTGAACTCTACCTGTGTCTGTGTGGTGACCTCTACCTGTGTCTGTGTGGTGACCTCTACCTGTGTCTGTGCGGTGAACTCTACCTGTGTCTGTGCGGTGACCTCTGTGTGGTGAACTCTACCTGTGTCTGTGTGGTGAACTCTACCTGTGTCTGTGTGGTGAACTCTACCTGTGTCTGTGCGGTGACCTCTGTGTGGTGAACTCTACCTGTGTCTGTGTGGTGAACTCTACCTGTGTCTGTGCGGTGAACTCTACCTGTGTCTGTGCGGTGACCTCTGTGTGGTGAACTCTACCTGTGTCTGTGTGGTGAACTCTACCTGTGTCTGTGTGGTGACCTCTAACTGTGTCTGTGTGGTGACCTCTACCTGTGTCTGTGCGGTTAACTCTACCTGTGTCTGTGCGGTGAACTCTACCTGTGTCTGTGTGGTGACCTCTACTTGTGTCTGTGTGGTGACCTCTACCTGTGTCTGTGTGGTGAACTCTACCTGTGTCTGTGCGGTGAACTCTACCTGTGTCTGTGCGGAGAACCCTACCTGTGTCTGTGCGGTGAACTCTACCTGTGTCTGTGCGGAGAACCCTACCTGTGTCTGTGCGGTGAACTCTACCTGTGTCTGTGCGGTGACCTCTGTGTGGTGAACTCTACCTGTGTCTGTGTGGTGAACTCTACCTGTGTCTGTGCGGTGAACTCTACCTGTGTCTGTGCGGTGACCTCTACCTGCGTCTGTGCGGTGAACTCTACCTGTGTCTGTGCGGTGAACTCTACCTGTGTCTGTGTGGTGACCTCTACCTGTGTCTGTGTGGTGACCTCTACCTGTGTCTGTGTGGTGAACTCTACCTGTGTCTGTGCGGTGAACTCTACCTGTGTCTGTGCGGAGAACCCTACCTGTGTCTGTGCGGAGAACCCTACCTGTGTCTGTGCGGTGAACTCTACCTGTGTCTGTGCGGTGACCTCTGTGTGGTGACCTCTACCTGTGTCTGTGTGGTGAACTCTACCTGTGTCTGTGCGGTGAACTCTACCTGTGTCTGTGTGGTGACCTCTACCTGTGTCTGTGTGGTGACCTCTACCTGTGTCTGTGCGGTGAACTCTACCTGTGTCTGTGCGGTGAACTCTACCTGTGTCTGTGCGGTGACCTCTACTTGTGTCTGTGTGGTGACCTCTACCTGTGTCTGTGTGGTGACCTCTACCTGTGTCTGTGTGGTGACCTCTACCTGTGTCTGTGCGGTGAACTCTACCTGTGTCTGTGTGGTGAACTCTACCTGTGTCTGTGCGGTGAACTCTACCTGTGTCTGTGCGGTGAACTCTACCTGTGTCTGTGCGGTGACCTCTACCTGTGTCTGTGCGGTGACCTCTACCTGTGTCTGTGCGGTGACCTCTACCTGTGTCTGTGTGGTGAACTCTACCTGTGTCTGTGCGGTGAACTCTACCTGTGTCTGTGCGGGGTGGTGACCTCTACCTGTGTCTGTGTGGTGACCTCTACCTGTGTCTGTGTGGTGACCTCTACCTGTGTCTGTGCGGTGAACTCTACCTGTGTCTGTGCAGTGAACTCTACCTGTGTCTGTGCGGTGAACTCTACCTGTGTCTGTGCGGTGACCTCTACCTGTGTCTGTGCGGTGACCTCTACCTGTGTCTGTGCGGTGACCTCTACCTGTGTCTGTGCGGTGAACTCTACCTGTGTCTGTGTGGTGACCTCTACCTGTGTCTGTGCGGTGAACTCTACCTGTGTCTGTGTGGTGACCTCTACCTGTGTCTGTGTGGTGACCTCTACCTGTGTCTGTGCGGTGAACTCTACCTGTGTCTGTGCGGTGAACTCTACCTGTGTCTGTGCGGTGAACTCTACCTGTGTCTGTGTGGTGAACTCTACCTGTGTCTGTGTGGTGAACTCTACCTGTGTCTGTGTGGTGACCTCTACCTGTTTCTGTATGGTGAACTCTACCTGTGTCTGTGTGGTGAACTCTACCTGTGTCTGTGCGGTGATCTCTACCTGTGTCTGTGCGGTGAACTCTACCTGTGTCTGTGTGGTGACCTCTACCTGTATCTGTGTGGTGAACTCTACCTGTGTCTGTGTGGTGACCGCACAGACACAGCATCTGTGCCGTCTGTGTGGTGAACTCTACCTGTGTCTGTGTGGTGAACTCTACCTGTGTCTGTGTGGTGAACTTTACCTGCGTCTGTGCGGTGAACTCTACCTGCGTCTGTGTGGTGAACTCTACCTGTGTTTGTGCGGTGAACTCTACCTGCGTCTGTGCGGTGAACTCTACCTGCGTCTGTGTGGTGAACTTTACCTGTGTCTGTGCGGTGAACTCTACCTGAGTCTGTGCGGTGAACTCTACCTGTGTCTGTGCGGTGAACTCTACCTGAGTCTGTGCGGTGAACTCTACCTGTGTCTGTGTGGTGAACTCTACCTGTGTCTGTGTGGTGAACTCTACCTGCGTCTGTGCGGTGAACTCTACCTGCGTCTGTGTGGTGAACTCTACCTGTGTTTGTGCGGTGAACTCTACCTGTGTCTGTGCGGTGAACTCTACCTGTGTCTGTGCGGTGAACTCTACCTGTGTCTGTGCGGTGAACTCTACCTGTGTCTGTGCGGTGAACTCTACCTGTGTCTGTGTGGTGAAATCTACCTGTGTCTGTGCGGTGAACTCTACCTGCGTCTGTGTGGTGAACTCTACCTGTGTCTGTGTGGTGAACTCTACCTGTGTCTGTGCGGTGAACTCTACCTGTGTCTGTGTGGTGAACTCTACCTGTGTCTGTGTGGTGAACTCTACCTGTGTCTGTGTGGTAAAGGTAAACTCTAACTGTATCGTTGCAGTGAAGGTGAACTCTACCTGTATTGGTGCGGTGTCGAGCGCCGCGGATCAGGCTCAGGCTGGCGTAATCAGCAGCAGCGCTGGAATAGACCATGGGTCCAAACTCCTTCCCATCGGGAGCTTCCAGATGATCCGTGCTGCTGGACCACTGACCCTCGGACACACCAATCGTCTGCAGCAGGTCGTTCATGGCTGACACACAAACACACACACAGCATTAACATGGTAAAGGACTGCTCGCATGCATGAAGCATGAGAATGAGTAACAGCGGAGAAAAGAAAGAGTCATGAAGAGCAAATACTGAAAGTGATTCATGGAGTGACGATGCAGTAAACACCACAGGATGCTTCACTGGCACATGAGATGTAGAGAATAACACGACTCCACAAGTGGTTATAATGCTAGTAAAGCAGCATAAGGTCTATTAGCACAGTCAGATCTGTCTCATGAATCTATTAACCATCATGTAAACAGTGTTTACAGTCTAATATATTAATAATTGAAGTCTAGCAGGCAGTGTGACCAAGTGTGACACTTAAACCGTGTGTTAGCAGGACGCTAACTAACTAGTCCTTTAAATCTCCGTTTCTGCATCAGAAAAGACGAACAATAACTCTAACATCCATGACATCACATCACAAGAGAATGAGGACTGCATGTGTGTGAAATATCTGATGATGATCAATGATGAGAGACGCCACTGCAGAAGAGACGGACAGTAAGAGAAGAGCATGATGGGTGTGGACCATCGAATGTCTTACACATAGAGCGGCGGTAGACGGCCTTCACTCTGTCTTTCTCCTTGGATCGGTTCCTCATGAACGGAAGCTTTTTCAGCGCTGTCATCGGAGAAACGCAACAAGCGGGAGGAGAGAACAGACAGGTGTTAGCAAGACAACAGTGTCAAACTAACTGAAGCACATGTGGTTAACATCCATCACAGCTGCAGGTCACAGGAACACACATGTAGTGAGCGAGCGGTGAAACATACGTCACACTAGCCGCGTTTCCATTACAGATTTGCGCAAAAGTTTTGCGATATTTTCTAAACGTTAATAAAAAACTATTTGGAAAAGACTGCGTTTCCATGAACCGAAGTTATGCGACTAAAACGTTCCAAAAATCATTCCAAAAATCCTGGCAACAGATGCTGGTAGGTTTACGTATATCAGCCACCGCACTTGCCATTATTATTAATGGAAGGAGACGTAGGCGTGTTTTCCAACATTAATGGCAAGGAAAGACCTTTATACTTGTGGGCGGCACATGTGAGGAGTTTCTGGGTGTTTTCCCTCATATCTGCTAAGAGCTCTTGATAAATTGTGGCATTTCTTTGTTGGTTAGAATCCAGTATTCCCGTAACTCTTTTGTCTTTTATGAGTTTAATTAAGAACTCGGTCTCGTTTACTGTCCAAACATACCGTGCTTTTACATATGTCAGGTGACCTGTGAATGCGCAAAAACTGTTTCCATTACAATTTTGAGAAATATTCCTTTTTCGAATTGCCTGAAAAACCACCTCATGTAAGCGTAAAAACTTTTTTGTGATATATGGGAGTTTTTGCAAAATGTATGTGTTTCCATTGGGAATATTTTCAATTTTCAATGTGCTCAATTTGAAGGGTGATGGAAACGTGGCTACTATGTGATGCCAACAGCACAACAGGGAATGATCATTAAAGGGTGCAATGACACACATTATCACTGAGCCGCTCTCACGCACAGCTGTATGAATGACACTGGAGACGAGCGCTGGATTACAGTCACTCATACTGTTTGAATTGCACCTTTTAATAGAGATGAACACAAATGCAGAGTGTTCATGGGCTGACTGACAGCGTACCGTTAGAGGAAACCTGCGTTTGGCTTTTCTCAGCTCTCTTCCCTTCACAAAGAAAGCAAGAAAAAACAAGAGAAAACGTCAGGCTGGAACTACCCAATCATACATCATACATGTTTCCTCTTAACATACTCTGAGATGTGAGCTCACCATGAAACAATGAACAATTGCATTTTTATTAACTAACATTAACAAAGATTAGTAAATTATATAACAACATATTACTTATAATTAGTTCCTGTTCCAATTAATGCATTAATTTACGTTAACAAATGAAGCCTTATTGTAAAGTGTTACCCAACTTTATATCGCACTGTGTTACCCGACTTCATAAATAGCTTTGACTGGAAAAATTAACAACAAACAAATTGATTCTTTTGTAAAACAATTTGGGGGCACATAAGTGACTACGGAACATTTCTTCATTTTAAACCCGCACGCGCCACTAACGCACTACCAGACAGACCATGAGTCGGACACACACTGGTTCTCCTTAGGAAATTAGTCGAAAGAATCAGAATCAGTCAGATGACTCAGTCACTCATTGGGGCTTTTCTCACTGCACCAGGTTATCATCGTTTTAAACCACTTATTTAACCCTGGGTAAAGGAACGATTTACACTTGTAATTTAGAAGAGAGGTTAGCAGCGCTTTTTACCTGGGGTTATGAAGTCCTGCTCCGGAGCAGAATTAGAGCCGTTTTTGCACTGTTAACCCCACATTGCAGTGCAAAACTTGTGCAGTGTGAAGTGATGTGGTCTGGATGCTTAGCAACACACAACCAATCCTGTGCCTCACATTCACATGATTTGGATTGTCAGAGAAATGCCACGTGTCAAATGGTGATGGAAAACATGACAATTGGACTGAAGAAGAGACAGTTTCATTCTTACCATTACAATCTGAAAAGTACATTCAGGAAAAACTTGATAGTTTAGTCGGCAATATATAATATGAGGATGAGGATGCGCAATGCTTGAGCCTTTATGTAAACAGGTCGCGTGCGGCGTTTGTCCAGTCAGTGACACTGATACCGCAATTATGCAAATAAGGACATTAACCCAGGATTTAGGAATGTACAGAGTGTGAAACATAGGTTTATGAATAACCCAGATTAATTGTTAACCCTGGGTAAATTATGAGCAGTGTAAAACAATGACCCAGGGTTAACTAGTTCAAATGTGAAAAGCCCCACTGAATCAATCAGAGTGATTCAGGAGTGAAGTATCTCTCTAATCTCTGATTCAATCAGAGTGATTCAGTAGTGAAGTATCTCTTTTAACTCTGAATCAATCCGAGTGATTCAGGAGTGAAGTATCTCTTTTAACTCTGACTCAATCAGAGTGATTCAGGAGTGAAGTATCTCTCTAATCTCTGAATCAATCAGAGTGATTCAGGAGTGAAGTATCTCTCTAAACTCTGAATCAGAGTGATTCCGGAGTGAAGTATCTCTTTTAACTCTGAATCAATCAGAGTGATTCAGGAGTGAAGTATCTCTCTAAACTCTGAATCAATCAGAGTGATTCAGGAGTGAAGTATCTCTCTAATCTCTGAATCAATCAGAGTGATTCAGGAGTGAAGTATCTCTCTAAACTCTGAATCAGAGTGATTCCGGAGTGAAGTAACTCTTTAAACGATGTTCAAATTCTCAGACTGTAGGAAGAGTGCATATACTCACTGCTGTTGCGGTTTGCGAGCGAATCCTCCAGCGAGTTGGACCCAGAGCCCACGGACGAGCTGTCCTGGCTGTCTGGGTGGGGCAGCGTCAGGAACCCTTCGCTGGACTCCGAGCGGGACGGGGTCTGTGTAAGAGAGCGCATGCGCTCACGACTCTTCGGCTTGATGAGCTTCTTCATCTTCAGTGCGATCCAGTTACCTCTCCTGCAAAAACCACACGCAACCCTCATTATGTGATCCGTGTCCTGTAAATCACTTCATGTAATACTTAAAAAACCCAAAACACCTGGGGTCACTTAAACACTCCCGTGCATTCAGGACACCTGGAATTTCTCCAAGTTCTGAGATTCACCCTCCAACATCACATGTGTGAGAGAACCTAGAAACATTCAGCCAAATCACACAAGCTTGTGCAGAGAAGCCCAGTCATTAACAGGGATGCAGCCATTCCTCTAGTGCAGTGTTTCTCAACCCCGCTCCTGAAGGACCCCCAACACTGCACGTTTTCTTTGTCTCCCTAATCAAACACACCTGATTCAACTCATCAGCTCATTCTCACATGTGAACCACTGCTTTAGTAGAACGTGAATATGACGATCCAAATATCGGTTACTTCATGAGACAGCAGATGCAACGATAATGCAGTACATACAAAAAGCTATTTGTCTGAAGCTTTGTGTTTGTCCCATCTAAACGAACTGTCAGTGGGCATAAACAGTGTTTTCTGTTCTCCTCTGCAGAAAAGAAATGACACAAAGGGATTTCTACTCTTGAACAAACCAATCCCAGTTTAATCAACTTAGTCAGGAACCCCTAAATTTGGGAGTAAGACCAACCAGAAGAAATTTCGCATGAATCAGCATTCACAAAGAGTGCATGCAACTCAACAATGTGCCTCCCAGAAGTCAATGCAATGCATAAAAAGAAAGATGACCAATGCAGTACAGCTCACTGGTGTGTAGGTTGTCACTCTACACAATTTATAAAAATGCATGTGCATGACAGCATTAGCAGCCCATAGAAATGTTTATGCACAACTGGTTATCTTGGTTCTTATCCTGCACTTTCTAGAGCCCATGTGTCATATGGAGGATAAATCGCTCCTGGTGATGAACGTTTCCCTGTCTGAAGGGCCTGTGAGATGCAGTTCTAGACAGTGATGCTGTCCCAGATGATGCTTTTTATTTGAGGCACATTCTGAACTTCTGACATCTGGGATGGTAAAAGTATTGCTGTGCCACACTGTGCATTAGGGATGTGCCAGGATCATTCAGCAACAGACTGACTGGCATTTCAAAAGCATTATAAGCCTAAGTATATTGCAGAAATAATTTGTGCCAATAGTCTTTATGAGCTACTTAGGCTTATGATGCCTTTGGGAAGTGCAGTTAGTGAGGTAGACTAGTGAGAGGAAAGAATATAGGATCCCCATGCCAGATTCTCCATCTCCTCCATCACTGTCCAAAATTAGGCCTACCACTACAATGCCATCAGCAGATTTTATCAGTTTCCATTCCCAGGGCAGAACCAGTGTTTAGGATGAGAGAGGATGTGTCTAACAATTACTAAGTACTAAGGGCAAGTGTCACCCAGGCTGCATGTTAATGATTTTAAAGCATAATGTCAAGGCCATGGGTTCAGTTCTCATGGAATTCATGAACTGAGAAAGATTAAATGCAACATAAGCCGCTTTGGATAAACAAAACAGTTAAATGCATAAATATAAATGGACAAATATAAATGTTTTTTTAAGAATGACCCGTGGAAATTACCCTCTATAAGATGTGTATCCACCAGTTCACATGGTATGCTGATAATAGTCGGAAAAACCTTAGAGAATATCTGGATGAGAACAGATAAATGAAATTACCCCTTTGGGTTCCTTGTACCTTCCGCTTCTGAGTTATTCAGGGACCTAATGGAAACCACTCTAGCACTCTGAATGGTAATACTTATACTCTCAGGAAACCAATAACACACGATTGGGCTTTTACGGGCCACACCCAGAGGTTCTAACCTTGAGGATATGGCTGCCAGCTACTCCTGGTCCAGCCTGAACATTGCTTGATGTCTGGCATTGTGGAGAGGGGTATTCATGCTTACAACAAGCTCTTTCCCCACCCCTGCTTCGGTGCCTGCAGATCTTATTAGCGGTATCTGCAGTCACCCAGAATGAAAACCTGTGCAACACTCCAGGTGAAAGTCTGAGAGTGGACAGCGTGACCTTAGCAATGCCAAGATCTCAAAGAGAGATGTCATGAGAGATGACCTAAAGAGAACACCTCTAACCCAGGATCTGACAAATTACCCTAAACAACTTTTTTTTTGGATTCCAGCAAACAATTGTACTGTTGTTTTTTTATCTAGTTGAATCGCTCAGAGGATCAGACTGGTCTTTGATGCGCAAAAACTAGGCTTTATTCACCCCAATGGAAAGCAAAACAGCTCTGTCTGAAATCCCTATTTCCTTATGTGTCATTCAGTATATGGGCTATTCTACAGAATTGGTTCAAAGTCAGAGTTGGAAACGTCTTGAATTTTTTCCATAAATTTTGTATATGCAAATTGTATAATATCCAAGGTACACATTTCTAGTAATTGTGCAGTTAATTATCATATTGTATTTTCAGAAAGTTTTGGAATATTTTTCCCTCTCCCCAAATTTGCCACTACCGAAATACAATAATAATTTAATAAGAAGGCTTATATTGACCTTTTCATATTTTATTTACATCTACATTGTAAATATATTTTTTGCTATTTAAAAAAAAGGTTTCCACAGGTAAATTAATAACAATTACAATTTGAACAATATTTCAAGTGTAATTTATAAGATTTATTGTATTTTAAATCCAATCTTTCTTTGTAAAAGGCATTAAGTTAATCATACTGATTTTAAATTTAAGGATTCATTAGTTTGAATATACATTGAAACAAACACTATAATAACATCTTAGTTGATAATTCAATATACTTTATTTTAGACAAAACATCCATGTTTAGGTTGTGACGGCACATTTTCTGTAGTGACAGTAATATTTTGGTAGCGACCACATCACATTACAGAATTTTAACTCACATACTTTAACCCTCTGAGGTCTGCTATCACGCCGGCGCGAGTCTCACTTTTTTTCTTATCAGTGCAAAAGAGACTCAAAATACTCTGTTGATTTTGATCTTACGTGTTAGTGTTATACATCATTCGATCCAGTTAAGTGTGTATTTTTTTTGTGTATACTCACAATATAAACAAAGTATTGTGCTTTTAGTCAAATAAAGAAAAATAAACATGATGCTAGTTTTGCCTTCTCTCTGTCAGTGAAGTCCATTCTGAAACGCGTCCGAAAATTAACTGTAATTCCGCAAATACTTGTCATACAGGCACAAGTGTTTTTCCATAATGAAGCTTGAACTCTCTTCTTTTAAATGAATGAATTTATATAAAAAAACAAATATTCTCAGTTTATGTAATCTGTATGAAAAGAGAGAGATGTCAGTCTTTTTCTTTCCAGCTCATTATACCTGATTACGCGTTAATGTGCCACGCCCACGGAGAGCGCGCGGTATTCAAACGCAAATGATCTAAGGCAAGCCATTCAAACATGCCAACGCCCACCAGCTGGATTATAAAACACATCATGTTTAAGAATAAGAATCTTGCACTTTACCTCGTCTTGCTACGCTGTGAGGAATAATACTATCTAATAACCCTGGAAAATGTACCAGAAGTGCTAGTAGTTTCATTTCGAGGAGCAACGGATCCAGCTGATGTAGTAAGTCATTTATTCTTAAGTGCTTTGTTCTAATCGCGATATTGAATAGTGTCTGTAAACCGCAAAAAGACTGTTTAAATATGAATTGCGTGTCTGTGTGTAGGCTAAATGATGAATGAACAACACAGGCGTGTGCGTGTTGTTTACTTCAGTTATACAGCACGTGTCTGTGCCGTTCATTCACTCTCGCACCTACATTAGTAAACATGTTATTTTTACATGAACACGTCCAAACTATATTGTTATAGCCTACTAAGATGAGTAAAAATAGACTGAAATATGTGACCCGTCACAGAAACCAGGGACACAAGTCGGCAGCACAACTTTCGAGCAAAATGAGAAAGAAGAGTTTTTTTTCAAAATTGGTGAATTTCATTTTTTTGCAGAATCTGTTAGTTGAAATCACGAAGAAGCCTCTCCATGTTTGAGATAGCAGTATTGGAATATTTAAAAGCTTACATTTTGAGGTTGAAATCGGCTTGTTTTCGGAGATTCTAGCACGCAGTAGGGGCGTGGCGTGTTATTGTCTGTGTGTATTTCCATACTGAATATGGCGCTTTTGTCCCCGCCCTCCAAGTGAACCGCATGGCTACTTATTATGCTGTGCTCTTGTAGGCTCTATCTGATATCAAAATTCAATGAAGATGGACGCCGCAAAGATTGTCGCAGACGAGCTGAACCGTGGCAGTTACACCGAAAAATTTTTCGCCGTTCGGGAAACTGAACCGGAGGTATGGGCGCGGCGCGCGCGCCCTCGGTGTTGAATATGGCGGCTCGGCTCGCTGACAGCGGTGGCTGGCTGTTTCATGTGACGTCCCGATTGCTTTGAATGGGGAAAGTTTTGTGAACTGAACAGACTTAATGGACTGGCAACAATCTCCATAGAACATGAACTGGCACAGAGAATCGAAATAGAGGATGCAGTTAAGACCTTTGCTGCGATGAAGGCGATGAAGGCCTGCCGTGCGCGTTTCTGAAACGTAAGTTAAGCTTCATTTGCTCTTTAGTCGTTATTTAAGATGCTGAACCTGCTGATGATATAATGTGCTTGCGGACATTTCATTTGTGTGTGTATAGTATACGCAAATAAGAAAGTGGTGTAAAGAGATTTGCAACAGTAATTTGAGGAGGTGAAATGTGATTATTTGGAAAATTCCTGTCATGTCTGCTTAAAGAAAAATGCCAGCAGGCATTAGCCTCCTGCATAAACTTTAATATTGTTGACATTTTGGGCACACGCGCGTTGCACACTATTTGCGTTATATGTAGGCCTATGGCTTATTGGTCTTTGTGTGTTGTTGCTGGTTTTGCGTTATATGTATGGCATATTGGTCTTTGTGTGTTGTTGCTGGTTTTGCGTTATATGTATATGGCATATTGGTCTTTGTGTGTTGTTGCTGGTTTTGCGTTATATGTAGGCTATATGGCATATTGGTCTTTGTGTGTTGTCGCTGGTACGTTGCAAATAGAGGGGCATCACAATTGTTTTTCGCCTAGAGCTGCTGCAGAAGTGCACTCATTCGAAGTGCAAAAAAAAGCTGTAAAGCACAGGGGGGAGCTTTACAGGGGGTATGGCTTATCTAAATGAGATGTAAATGAGCCCTATTGTCACTCCTAGCAGCAGAGAGAGGTGAGAACTGCACAATCTTTCGAGGTCGTTTTCTCATCTTTGAGCTTTTTTAAGTGCCTACCTTCAAATGGCCACAATTTCTCCAAATATTATCAGATTTCCACATGTTACACATCGTTGGAAAGCTTGGAGACTACACTTTCAGAATCTATGAATAACTCAAAATGCCCCAGAACCGACTTGTGTCCCTAGTATCCGTGACTGGTCACATATGTTGAAATAAAATGTCTGTATAAGCAACATAAACACGATATGTTACAGACTAAATATGAATGTTTAGACAAGATTTCGTGATTAGTTTTGGATAGATTATAAAGTTTTGACTGTAAAAAAAGACTACTGTCACATTAAATAGGTAAGCTTTTGTTCGCCAATTTCTGCTTATATGTTAAATATACTATATGGCAGTGTTTCTCAACCTCTCCTGCAGGGACCCCCTGACAGGACATGTTTTTGTTTTAACCCTGAAATGGCACACCTGATTCAATTAGTCAGCTACAGATTAAGCCTTTGAGCCTTTAATTAATTGAATCAGGTGTGTCTTTTTTAGGGTTAAAACAAAAACATGTCCTGTCAGGGGGTCCCTGCAGGAGAGGTTGAGAACCACTGCTATATGGGATGTTTTGTCAAAAATAAAGTAGGTATATTGAATTATCAACTAAGATGTTATTATAGTGTTTGTTCCAATATTCAAACTAATGAATCCTTACCTTTTTTAATACGTATGATAAAATGTATACTTTTTACAAAGAAAGAATACACTTTAAATATTGTTAAAATTGTAATTGTTGTTGTAATTGTAACCTATTTGTAATTGGTTACAATTTCTAATTGTAATATATATATATATATATATATATATATATATATATATATATATAATTTCTTTTGTCCTTGCATTCTTTGGGATCCTGTGACACATCTGTGTGAAAGGCTCATTAATATGCAGCTCATTATGCGGCACATTATCCGGCCTTTGTCTTCTCAGGTGTGAACACGCCTCCACGCATATTGCCTTTCCAAACAAAAGGTGTCTCATAAAATTTAAATCAATGTATTGTTTTGTGTAAATGATTAGGCAGGATGATTTTCAGATCATTTTGAAGCAAAAACTCTAGGCAACAACACTCATTAGTCAAACGTCTTGTGGACACATATTTAGTATGTGTTTTGTGGCCTTATTTCAGACACTTTAAGTTTTAGTTTTTTCAATAACCATGCATAAACAATATTCTCTCAAAAATAGACATGTACATACATCTTGCTCACATATTATGGTATCCCTGTTTGTGCTAAATAGAGTGTAATTACACCTTTGCTATTAATATGTTTATAAGCAACTGAAAAAAGCAGAAATGTCAGGGCATGTCAAAACATCTCAAGGACCCCAAAAACACCTTAGACCCCAGAGGGTTAACTCACAATTCAAACTTAATTTGAAAGCCACGTTTCTAGCATCTGTAAAAACGCATTCTTCCATCTTAAAAATATATTTAAATTACGACATATGCTTTTAATCAAAAATAAGGAACAGTTAGTTCATGCGTTCATGACATCAAGGCTAGATTATTGTAATGCTCTACTGGGTGGTTGCCCTGCACACTTAACCCTCTGGGGACCAAGGGGTTTTTGGGGCCCTTGGGATGTTTTGACATGCACTGACATTTGTGCTTTTTTCAGTTATTTATAAACATGTTAATGGCAAAGGTGTAAATTCACTCTATATAGCACAAACGGGGCTACCATAATATGTGAGCAACATGTATGTACATGTTTGTATTTTTGAGAGAATATTATTTATGCATGGTTATTGAAAAAACTAAAAATAAAAGTTTCTGAAATAAGGCCACAAAACACATATTGATTATTTCTTCACAAGACTTTTTAGACTTCACAAGAGATTTAAAAAAGAATGGCATTTAGATTGTTTGGATTTATTTACAACACACACACACACACTGCTTAGAATAAGTGAACACACTCATGCTAAAGTTGACTAAAAAGAGGAATAAAAAATCTTAAAATACAGGGTGCATACGTTTAGACACTTCTATCACACCCTTCACCATATAGACATGGTTTTATTTCAGTTCAAAGTTCAAAGTTAGAGTTGGAAACATCTTGAAAAGAAAATTGTCTTTTTCCATAAATGTCTTAGTTTGATCATACATATTTCAAAGTTGAGGATTCATTATTTTGATATAGCTTGCATTGGAACAAACACTATAACATCTTAGTTGATTAGTTTATTGACAAAACATACTATATATTTAACATATGAGCAGAAACTCCTAACAAAAGCTTATTTGATGTCTATTTTAGACTAGTCAACGAAATGTTTTCTTTTATTTCGTCTGTAACAGTGCGTATCTGTGTGTTCATTCATTCATTCACACACACACACAGAAACATGATTCACATTTAAACAGTATGCTATTTTTCCGTTTACAGACACTAACGTTATTCTATATCGCGATTAGAACAAAGCACACGCATAAAACACTTACTTCTCAGCTGAATCTGTTGCTCCTCCTCGTGGTGAAAATAAACCAGCACTAGTTCTGAGGTAGGTAAATGTCCCAGGATTGTTCCTCATATAGCCGCGCAAGACGACAGTAGATTAATCTGACTAAAAAATATAGTGTGTTTTCAGAGTTTATGGGCGTTAACGCGTCTCAATGTGTTGCTTCACATATTTGCGTCTGAATAGCGCGTGCTCTCCGTGGGCGTGTCACATTACCAGAATAATGAGCTGAGAGAAAGATAATTAGACCGGCTGACACGTCTCTCTTTTTATATAGATGACATAAACGGAGAATATTTATTTTAGTTTTGAATCGGATCATTTAAAAGTACAAACTCAAATGATTTAAAAGATATATTGCTTATAGCTGGGTGAATAGTATTTGCTGAGTTTTGTTGAAGATTAGAGACGTGCTCCAGAAAAAAAGTTCACGGTGACTGAGAGGCAGAACGCACACCCTGTTTATTTTACAAAAGCACAATATTTTATTTCGATTGTATGTGGGCACATAAAAAAGTAGACATTTAACAGATTATTTTCTCATATTTCTTAACTCTATATAAACAGAAATGATGGTAGTACTTTAAGTCTATTTTTCTGCTATGTGAAAAAAAACAAGCAAAACGCGCCGGCGCGTTTCTGGTCCCCAGAGGGTTAATAAACAAATTACAGCTGGTCCAAAATGCAGCAGCTAGAGTTCTTAACAGAACCAGGAAGTATGACCATATTAGCCCGGTTCTATCAACACTGCATTGACTCCCTATTAAACATCATATAAATTTTTAAATATTGCTGATTACTTACAATGTACTAAATGGTTTAGCTCCCCAGAACTTGAGCGAGCTCTTAACGCATTATAGGCCTTCACTTCTATTGTGATCTCAAAACTCTGGCCAGTTGATAATATAGAATCTAGATACCTAGAATATCAAGATCAACTGCTGGCGGTAGATCCTTTTCCCATTTAGCACCAAAACTCTGGAACGATCTTCCTAACATTGTCCGGGAAGCAGACACAGTCTGTCAGTTCAAATCTAGACTAAAAACACATTTCTTTTACCTGCCATTCACATAGAAAATTATACATTCCTATTATTCAAATCAGTTAAATGATTATTAGGCTGCATAAATTAGGTCAGCCAGAACCGGGAATACTTCATTTAACGCATGATGTACTCATTACATCATAAGAAGAATGGCATCTACGCTAATGTTAGTCTTTCTGTTTATTCCAAAGGTTTAATCAGCCGGACCCGGGCCGTAACCAGATCAGAGGGAGGACCTGCACGTAAACACGACCAAAACGTATTCCTGAAGTGTCAGCAGAGATTGTGTCCACTAGACTCTCCCCTGTGAAGGCCTCATCGACACGACAGCCATCGGCACTGATCCTCAACAAACTCGTCTCGATACCGGCGTGATGACTCTGACCTCCAACCAGATGAACTGGATAAATATTGTGAAAGTTCTGATCCCATCTGACTTCTGACCTGTAATGCTGCCTGAATCATAATCATACACTGTTCGTTCGTTGGCCAGAGGAGAACTGAGCGACTGAGTCTGGGTTCTCACAAGGGTTTTTTCTCCATTCTGTCACTGATGGAGTTTTGGTTCCTTGCCACTGTTGCCTTTTTCCACCTTTGTTGCCATTGGCTTGGCTTGCTTAGTTGGGGACAATGAAATTTAACATTTAATTTAATATTCATCAATAATATTGATCTGCCTACATTGACACTATTATAAAGGAACTGAACTGAGCTGGACGATGACATCACGGTTTACTCCAGAGCGGCTATATATATATATATATATATATATATATATATATATATATATATAAATGAATTAAATTAATAACTTTCTTAAAACAAAAATGAAACATCACTGAATTCAAGCTGGACTGTGACGCTATTTTCTTCTGGAAACAAACTTTTTTGCATTTTTTTCCTGTTATCTCTGTAAAGCTGCTGTGAAACAATCTCTATTGTAAAAAGCAATATTTAAATAAATGTGACTTGACATACTAAAACACTACTAAAACATGTACTAAAAATACTGTACTAAAAAAAATATTTCTCCCAAATAAATGATTGTGTGTTCCCTTTTGTCACTACCAAAACAATGATGACATGTTTCGGTCATGACTGTTTCGGTAGTGACAATTTTAGATACTTTTGAGCCTAGCTCAAATATGCTAATCAGCACATGGTTAACTAGCACAGTTATAAACAGTTGTACACACACAAAAACTACATTTTATAAAATAACACTCAACAAACCATGATGTCACAACCGAAACTTCACCAAATGTTTTGGTAGTGACTGTTTCGGTAGTGACAATTTTAGATACTTTTGAGCCTAGCTCAAAGATGATAACCAGCACATGGTTAACTAGCACAGATCTGAACAATTGTACACACATAAAGACTAAATTTTATGGAATAACACCCAAAAAAGTTTGCTTAATTGCAAAAAAAAGGTGTTTGATAGTGACGTTCCAAAGTTACACACAGATTTTCAGACTTAACACATTTCCCTCAAAATGATGGTACCTATCTACAATGAAAGAGAGGCTATAGCTGCATTTACATGGACCCTTATAATCGGACTGACGGCTCAATCGGACTAAAAAACTTTCATGTAAACACCTTAATCGATCTGATTGAAATCGATCCGATTGGAATTCCGATTGGATTGAAAGGGGTGGTTTGGTAACACTTTATTTCGATAGTCCACTTTAGACATTCTACTAGGTATAAGTAACTTTGCAGCTACATGTCAACTAACTGTCATTAGAGTATTAGTAGACTGTCTGCTTAATATTTACTAACACTTTATTTTGTTGGTCCTCCAACAAATATTCTACTGACTACAAGTAACTTGGCAACTACAAGTCAACTTATTCTCCTAACCCGAACCCCTAACCATAACCTTCCAGTCTAATGACAGTCTACTACAGTACACTAATACTTATAGTTCGTAGAATGTCTAAAGTGGACTATCGCAATAAAGTGTAACCGTGGTTTATTCCTTTTGTAATCCGATCGAGAGGACATGTAAACACTTGATCGGATTGAAAACCGAAACTGAAAGGATTGCGCATGTGCAATGACGCTAAAATAGCGTAATGATGTATGACGCGCGGAATGATCTGTTCTTCCTGTTGAATAAAGTGTCATCTAAATGAGTGTCCCGTTATCCTAAAATTCTCATTTCACTCAGCGTGTGTGATGTGGCGCAGGACAACGTCCCACCAGTCCTTGTTTCAGACTCTCATCCACAGACGACTGGTTTTGGGCGCGGGGTTTTACTGCGGGATAATTATAAGCAGCGGCACAACAGTTCATATGCTCATTGTCTCCAAATCATGACCAGAGACGGATAAATACTAAGTCTGTAAATATTAAGTCTGCTGTTTAAAACAAATAAAGAACCAATAGAGGAGAATGGTTATGCGCAAACAGCGGCAGTATTCGTGCAGTGTGCGAATGTCAAAAAATCAATTCCGATTTGAAGCTTGTGACATAAACACGCACATCAACCCGATTACTTTATTTATCGTTCATGTAAACACCGTGTTCGGATTCATCAATCGGATTGATTTAATTCCGATTGAACCAAAAGGTGTCCATGTAAACGTAGCTACTGAGAGAGAGGGACACAGGAATATTTCCTGATCAAAAATGTAGGGGTGTGATTAAAATCAGTCTCATCCAATGGACTAAAACACACACTGTTTCGGTAGTGACATGAAAATGTGGGACACATTTTTTTACATAAAGTTTCATGATTTAAAAATAAATGATAAAAAAAATGTTTTTTTTAAAAGAAATCAAAAAGATATTTTTAAAAACAATAATGAAAAAAAAACAAAAAACATTTCAATATCATTTTCACAAGTTGAAATTTAGGGGTTAGAGTTCGGGACAGCCACCTCCCAATTGAAAGTACACAATAAATAATGATTTTATATATATTAAGCTTACTGATATTTAAAATATTATTGTGGGATTCAATAGATAATAGAAGGATCTTCGTAAACATCTAAAATTTGAATACTTAAATGCTTTTTAATGTGTTTTTTGGTTGTGGGGCAGCAGTTTGCACCAATTCTGTAGAATGGCCCTTATATAGGAAAAGTGAATGAGTGGCCGAGGCCAGTGGTATCATAATTAAAGGGGGAGGGACATTCTTGTTCCAGAAATCATTTGATTGGACAACATTTCTCCAGTGAGTTGTGAGTTATCAATGTTTCTAATAGTGTGAATTTCAGTAGAGAAAGATTGTACATTTTAAATGTATTTTCTAAAAGCAAATTTTGTCAGTGTTTCTAGAACTACACCAGAATACAGAATTCCTCAAAGATAATAGACAGACTAAAAGCAACAAAACTTGGCTTCATGGGGTCTCTAGTAAAGTTAAACCCATGTTATAAACACATCCGCTGATCTGTGTGAGATGGCAATGCTTACCTTCGAGGTGGTGATGGGTCATAAAACTTATATTGATCCATAATCTTCTCCTCAAGTTTCTCTTTCTGTCTCCTCAGCTCATTGAGTTTATCACTGTGTGTGTGTGTGAGAGAGAGAGAGAGAGAGAGAGAGAGGGAGAGAGAGAGAGGGAGAGAGAGAGAGAGAGAGAGAGAGAGGGAGAGGGAGAGGGAGAGAGAGTAGCATCAGACTTTTTGCACACAGGAGCTGAGGTCAACTACAGGGAAATAGTTTTAGAACATAAACTAGAATGAGGGTAGAATGAAAGTGTCAATATAAGTGTGTATAAATACATGTATTGTCTCTGCTCAACGTGGAACAGGTCTTTGCTCTCCATGGTCTGCTCCAGCAGGGTCCGGTTCTGCAGCATCAGGGTCTGGATCTGATCCAGTAAATGCCGGTTCTCTTCCTCTAGATTCCCCTTCAACTGGCTTAACAGCTACAGGACACATTTCACACAAACACGGTTACCCTCCACATGCCTTTGTTTGAAAACAACGTTTTAGTTCACAGAGTTGTACATCGCCATGTTCATGGAGAATTTCACATGTTGACATGAGATTGGGCAGCATAGAGCCATTCACAACAGACAATATGACAAATAACGAGCAAAAACATGTGACGTGGAAGACGAACCAGCAAGATATATGCAATAATGCACGTCTAATTTCTTCTATGTGAATGTTTCAGCACTTCCGGGTCTAGTGTGAACATGTGAAGTTCTCACAAAGTTACACCCTTCTGAGGTAAATTCATGAATAGATTAATTATAATCAGATTTTTATTTTTTCGCTTAAGAATTTGGCTGAAATTTAATTCCCTGCAGACATTAACAGTATCCATTACAGCTCATGAAGTGTGTACCTCGCACTGGTTGGTGAGTTTGGCAGAGGTTATGAAGTGTGTACCTCGCACTGGTTGGTGAGTTTGGCAAAGGTCATGAAGTGTGTACCTCACACTGGTTGGTGAGTTTGGCAGAGGTTATGAAGTGTGTACCTCGCACTGGTTGGTGAGTTAGGCAGAAGTTATGAAGTGTGTACCTCACACTGGTTGGTGAGTTTGGCAGAGGTTATGAAGTGTGTACCTCGCACTGGTTGGTGAGTTTGGCAGAGGTTATGAAGTGTGTACCTCGCACTGGTTGGTGAGTTTGGCAGAGGTTATGAAGTGTGTACCTCGCACTGGTTGGTGAGTTTGGCGGAGGTCATGAAGTGTGTACGGCAGAGGTTATGAAGTGTGTACGGCAGAGGTCATGAAGTGTGTACCTCGCACTGGTTGGTGAGTTTGGCAGAGGTTATGAAGTGTGTACCTCACACTGGTTGGTGAGTTTGGCAGAAATGATGAAGTGTGTACCTCGCACTGGTTGGTGAGTTTGGCAGAGGTTATGAAGTGTGTACCTCACACTGGTTGGTGAGTTTGGCAGAAATGATGAAGTGTGTACCTCGCACTGGTTGGTGAGTTTGGCAGAGGTTATGAAGTGTGTACCTCGCACTGGTTGGTCAGTTTGGCAGAGGTCATGAAGTGTGTACCTCACACTGGCTGGTGAGTTAGGCAGAAGTTATGAAGTGTGTACCTCACACTGGTTGGTCAGTTTGGCAGAGGTCATGAAGTGTGTACCTCACACTGGTTGGTGAGTTTGGCAGAGGTTATGAAGTGTGTACCTCGCACTGGTTGGTGAGTTTGGCAGAGGTTATGAAGTGTGTACCTCACACTGGTTGGTGAGTTAGGCAGAAGTTATTAAGTGTGTACCTCACACTGGTTGGTCAGTTTGGCAGAGGTCATGAAGTGTGTACCTCACACTGGTTGGTGAGTTTGGCAGAGGTTATGAAGTGTGTACCTCACACTGGTTGGTGAGTTAGGCAGAGGTCATGAAGTGTGTACCTCACACTGGTTGGTGAGTTTGGCAGAAATTATGAAGTGTGTACCTCGCACTGGTTGATGAGTTTGGCAGAGGTTATGAAGTGTGTACCTCGCACTGGTTGGTGAGTTTGGCAAAGGTCATGAAGTGTATACCTCGCACTGGTTGGTGAGTTTGGCAGAGGTTATGAAGTGTGTACCTCGCACTGGTTGGTGAGTTTGGCAGAGGTTATGAAGTGTGTACCTCACACTGGTTGGTGAGTTTGGCAGAAATTATGAAGTGTGTACCTCGCACTGGTTGATGAGTTTGGCAGAGGTTATGAAGTGTGTACCTCGCACTGGTTGGTGAGTTTGGCAAAGGTCATGAAGTGTATACCTCGCACTGGTTGGTGAGTTTGGCAGAGGTTATGAAGTGTGTACCTCGCACTGGTTGGTGAGTTTGGCAGAGGTTATGAAGTGTGTACCTCACACTGGTTGGTGAGTTTGGCAGAAATTATGAAGTGTGTACCTCGCACTGGTTGGTGAGTTTGGCAGAAATTATGAAGTGTGTACCTCACACTGGTTGGTGAGTTTGGCAGAGGTTATGAAGTGTGTACCTCGCACTGGTTGGTGAGTTTGACAGAAATTATGAAGTGTGTACCTCACACTGGTTGGTGAGTTTGGCAGAGGTTATGAAGTGTGTACCTCGCACTGGTTGGTGAGTTTGGCAAAGGTCATGAAGTGTATACCTCGCACTGGTTGGTGAGTTTAGCAGAGGTCATGAAGTGTGTACCTCACACTGGTTGGTGAGTTTGGCAAAGGTTATGAAGTGTGTACCTCACACTGGTTGGTGAGTTTGGCAGAAATTATGAAGTGTGTACCTCGCACTGGTTGATGAGTTTGGCAGAGGTTATGAAGTGTGTACCTCGCACTGGTTGGTGAGTTTGGCAAAGGTCATGAAGTGTGTACCTCGCACTGGTTGGTGAGTTTGGCAGAGGTTATGAAGTGAGTACCTCGCACTGGTTGGTGAGTTTGGCAGAGGTTATGAAGTGTGTACCTCACACTGGTTGGTGAGTTTGGCAAAGGTCATGAAGTGTATACCTCGCACTGGTTGGTGAGTTTGGCAGAGGTTATGAAGTGTGTACCTCGCACTGGTTGGTGAGTTTGGCAGAGGTTATGAAGTGTGTACCTCACACTGGTTGGTGAGTTTGGCAGAGGTTATGAAGTGTGTACCTCGCACTGGTTGGTGAGTTTGGCAGAGGTTATGAAGTGTGTACCTCGCACTGGTTGGTGAGTTTGGCAAAGGTCATGAAGTGTGTACCTCGCACTGGTTGGTGAGTTTGGCAGAAGTTATGAAGTGTGTACCTCACACTGGTTGGTGAGTTTGGTAGAGGTTATGAAGTGTGTACCTCGCACTGGTTGGTGAGTTTGACAGAAATTATGAAGTGTGTACCTCACACTGGTTGGTGAGTTTGGCAGAGGTTATGAAGTGTGTACCTCGCACTGGTTGGTGAGTTTGGCAAAGGTCATGAAGTGTGTACCTCACACTGGTTGGTGAGTTTGGCAGAAATTATGAAGTGTGTACCTCGCACTGGTTGGTGAGTTTGGCAGAGGTTATGAAGTGTGTACCTCGCACTGGTTGGTGAGTTTGGCAAAGGTCATGAAGTGTATACCTCGCACTGGTTGGTGAGTTTGGCAGAGGTTATGAAGTGTGTACCTCGCACTGGTTGGTGAGTTTGGCAAAGGTCATGAAGTGTATACCTCGCACTGGTTGGTGAGTTTGGCAGAGGTTATGAAGTGTGTACCTCGCACTGGTTGGTGAGTTAGGCAGAAGTTATGAAGTGTGTACCTCACACTGGTTGGTGAGTTTGGCAGAGATCATGAAGTGTGTACCTCACACTGGTTGGTGAGTTTGGCAGAGGTTATGAAGTGTGTACCTCACACTGGTTGGTGAGTTTGGCAGAAATTATGAAGTGTGTACCTCGCACTGGTTGATGAGTTTGGCAGAGGTTATGAAGTGTGTACCTCACACTGGTTGGTGAGTTTGGCAGAAATTATGAAGTGTGTACCTCGCACTGGTTGGTGAGTTTGGCAGAAATTATGAAGTGTGTACCTCACACTGGTTGGTGAGTTTGGCAGAGGTTATGAAGTGTGTACCTCACACTGGTTGGTGAGTTTGGCAGAAATTATGAAGTGTGTACCTCGCACTGGTTGGTGAGTTTGGCAGAGGTTATGAAGTGTGTACCTCACACTGGTTGGTGAGTTTGGCAGAAATTATGAAGTGTGTACCTCGCACTGGTTGGTGAGTTTGGCAGAAATTATGAAGTGTGTACCTCACACTGGTTGGTGAGTTTGGCAGAGGTTATGAAGTGTGTACCTCGCACTGGTTGGTGAGTTTGACAGAAATTATGAAGTGTGTACCTCACACTGGTTGGTGAGTTTGGCAGAGGTCATGAAGTGTGTACCTCGCACTGGTTGGTGAGTTTGGCAAAGGTCATGAAGTGTGTACCTCGCACTGGTTGGTGAGTTTGGCAGAGGTCATGAAGTGTGTACCTCGCACTGGTTGGTGAGTTTGGCAGAGGTTATGTCCAGCTGCTGGTACTGCTCCTTGAGTTTGGAGAACTCGGCCTCCAGACGGGTCTGCTCCAGACGGGCCGTGTTCAGCTGAGTCTTCAGACTCTTATGATCCGCCTGCAGGAGCTCACTGTCCTTCAGGAGCTGTTGGTGTGCAGAGTTCAGCCTGCACACAGGACACACGCTCATGAGCGCATCTGAGAGAGAGAGAGAGAGAGAGGGGTTTCCTCATCATGACACTCACGTCTGGTGCTCGGCGCTGAGTCTGTGGAACTGTGCAACGGTGTCCTGATGGCTCTTGTTGTCGGAGATCATCTTCTCTCTGTCTGCTTTGAGTTCCTTCTCCAGCTGCTCCAGCTCAGTCTTCTGCTTCAACAGCTGATTGTACCTGCACACACACACACGCCGCTCACTTATGCTTCACACAGTACCACGATCATCTACATGGCAAACTAGATCACAGTGTCTGACTGCCTTGAGACTTCCCTTTACCTCTGTACAGATAAAACATTAAATGATTCCAATTCACATGGATATGCGTGGAAGCCACTCAAATTTCTGTATTATGCTGCCAGACAAGTAATTTGGTGATGTCAGTATGTAAAGAAAGACTACGCGTCTGCGCACATATATATATATAAATGCGCATACCTATACACTAAACACGTGATATGCATGTGCACGCCGTCAGCGTTTTCACAGATTCACGTTTTTAAAGTTTACATGGAAATGATAGGGTTTTTCAACATTTTTCATAACTTGCACCTTGGAACCTGTTTCAAAGTTTGTGTTCTTGAGCACCAAACCCTGTTGTTGTGCAAATGATCAGCCAAAACACATTAAAAGTTTTCTGTTTTCAGTTAAAACGGTGTCGTGTAAGCGCCCCCTACGTTGCAACGGAAGTGAACCAATCAAAACTAACTTTAGCTGGACAATAACTTTATTCTAGATCTGCTGTAAAGCCAAAACAATCTCTGTTACTGTAATCTCCTATTACACCTATATCTTGAATATAGTTTGAAAGTTTGAATGCCTGTCACTCAAAAAGTATTAAAGATATCAATATTTAACAATAACAATATTTATGGCACTCAGGTATATTCTACGCAATTGTGTTGATAGAAAAAAAAGAGATACATTTCTAGTTTTAACATTATTTGTTGTTTATCTATTCCTCTTTAAAATAAAGAAGTATCCGCTCTATGCACAGTGACCCACATTTGGTTTTTGGCCACTGAAAATGTGCACAATTGACCAATTTACACATGGAGCAGCAATAAGATCTCCATATCTCTGGGATTGAACCATATTGGGCCTTTAAAATTAAGATACCAAAAGAAAAGTTTGTTAAGAACCAGAATTTAGAAGGATATTAAAGATATCTTTAATACTTTTTGAGTTACAGGCATGCAAACTTGGGGCAAAAAACACAACAAGTGCTCTTTACCATTTTAAACTGTCACCGTTGGCATATAATGTAACAAAGATTGCTAAAGTCAACAGATTTCACTAATAGATCTACCAATCTCTGTGTAAAAATAAAATAACGATGCTGCCATCTTTCTAAAGTAATTTTACCCTTCTGTAATTTGGCTACAAATCTCAGGTGAAAATTGTCCTTTGACCCCCTTGACAAAATAGTGGATTACTCAGTAAATATACATCCTTCACATTTAATATTTTGGCTTTCGTGTTTTTCTTTTTTCTGAAAAAATATGAACAAAATCAGAATTTTGTGCTGGAGAAGTTTTTCGAAATTTGGTTGATTTGACATGGAATGACCCTTAAACTTGGCTTGCTGTCCTCGAAGGAGGCTTGATTCTGAGGCTCGGGTCGAGATAACCTCCCCCAACGGTATTACATAGAAAGAGAAAAGAATGGAATAGAGGAGGAGATGGAGGGATGACTACTGCTTATCCACTAGAAATGATGATTGGACTGAATGATTAGGCTCCTCCCCAGCTCCAGCAGGAGGAAATGGTGCTTCTGATCACTAGTGCAGTAGCAGCACACTCTTCTCAACAACACATGATTTGAGGAGAACAAAGACACCTGTTCACCTGCCTGCGTGACCCAACATAGAACAAGTGTTTTGGAGAATGGATGGATGGAGTTTGTTAAATGTTCCTTCCATTCATGATGTCTAAAACATTTAAATGTGATTGGTGAACAAATGAGCTTTTAAAAGGGGACATATCATAAAAATCTGACTTGTTTAAGTGCTATAATCGAGTCCCGGTGCTTCTACCCACACAGAAAACATGAAAAGTGAAACCCAGTAACTTTGTTTTGGTGAGCCTTTCTCTGCCAGCATGTCAAACAATAAGCCGATCAGATTTCACTCCCCTTCTGACGAAATGAAGAGGATCTTATTATAATATTACCGGCTCTTAATCTACACGTTTACACACACCAGCCGACATTAGGTTTCACAAGTGACAACAAAACAAAGTTCAGGCAAAACATGCAAACTGTTCAGTCGTTGCTGCACAGACTAGCACTATTTGACCAAAAAATGTCTCAGCTGTCTGTAAAGACCTCAGGAACTGTGTCAACCATAAATGTCTCCACTAACATTCAGAAACTCTTCCTGAGTCTCTCCGTACGGCTGCACTCGCTACTGGTTATTCTGGGATTCTGGATGAGTGAGATTGGCGTGTATTGTTATTGCTGGAGTTTCTGAAGCTCGTGTAAAGACTCCGCCCTCTTCTGAACGGAGGCGGAGCTGCAGCTCATTTGCATTTAAAGAGACACACACAAACGGCAAGTTTTTGCTCACGCCCAAAAAGGGGCAAATTTGACGAGGTATAATAAATGATCTGGGGGGATTTTTGAGCTGAAATTTCAGACACATTCTGGGACACCATAGATTTATATTACATCTTGTGAAAAGGGGCATAATATGTCACCTTTAAAGTGACTGCTCTGGTTGTGAGGTGATGTACCTGTTCTCCAGGCCTCGGTGCTGCCCCTCCAGACTCTTATGGCCACTCTTCAGCTCTCCGTGTCTGCCGATCAGATCCTCGTACTCGGACGCCTGTCTCTCATGCAGGGCGGACAGCTTCTCGTGGTCGTGTAGCAGCAGATCGTACACCGAGCGCAGGTCTTCTTTCTCTCGTATGGCCACATCTCTCTCGCACTCTGTGCTGGACTGCTGTGTCTGCAGCTGGGCATTCTGGGACATGAGAGCGGCGCTCTGAGAGTTGAGTGTTGAGTTCTCCACCTGTGAACATCACTTTCTTTCACTTCAACTCATGCCAAAAGTCGTTTAGCTTGAGCACACGACAGACGTCAGCAGTCACGATTCCATTACAGATTTGCACAAATCTTTTGCAATATTTTCTAGATGCAGACAACAAAATGACGCAAAAATGACGGCAAAATGACGGCGTTTCTATCAACCGATGTTATACGACTAAAACATAATTTTTTCCTCTCATAAGTCATTCCAAAAATCATGGCGATGGATGTTGGTAGATTTACGTATATCGCAGCTGCCGCACTGGCCATTATTATTAATGGAAGGAGACGTAGGCTTGTTATCAAGCATTAATGTCAAGGAAAGAGCCTTATACTGTGAGAGGCACGTATGAGGTGTTTCTGGGTGTTTCTCCCTCATATCTGCTTCAAGCTCTTGATAAATTGTGGCATTTCTGTTTCCATTGCAGTTTTGCAAAACTTTCCTTTTTCGAACTGCCTGAAAAACCACCTCATGCGAGCGTAAAAACTTTGTGATATATGGGAGTTTTTGCGAAATTGGACTTGTTCCCATTGGGCGTATTTTCAATTCGCAATTTCAATTTGCGCAATTTAGGGGGTAATGGAAACACGGCTAGTGTAAGATCGTTGTGAGCAACTCTCCTGAAAAGCTAATTACAACCAAACTCCTGTTACATTCATGAGGAGAAACGTCTATCACACACTGATCCTCAATCGCTCAGAAACACAGTTTGAGTGGATGATGGCTCTGACCTGTAGTTTGGCGTTCTGCGTTTGCAGCGTGGTGTTGTTCTCCTGTAGAGACGCGGTCTGCCTCTGTAGTGCTAATATCTGAGCCTGAAGATTAGTGCTCTGAGACTCCAGCTGCTTTAACTGCGTGCGCAGAGCCTGCTTCTCCGCTTGAAGAGTGGCGTTCTGCTCAAACAACAACATCAGCAACTGGTTTGGTAACGTAAAGGCATTCTGACTAGGGCTGGGACAATAAATCGATGCATCGTTTTTTTGAGAAATGATTCTGGATTGATTTACATTTTTTCCGAATGCATCGCGATTCTCTCTCGAATCGATTCTGAGTTTAGTTTTTAACAGCAGATGGAGCTGTGTGCTTTAGAAACAGCTGTAATCTGCTGGCTTCCAATGCCTTACACACATCACTTAACACTTCTATAAAATAATCTTTCAAAAAGTTCACAAGGTTAAAGCTTATTACAAGGGTGTTTGCAGTGGGCTGTACACATTAATCTCGCGTCACAGAAGCATTCTGAGGTGCGAGAACATATTCAGACTCAGCCGAACGCACAAGCGCTCTTCTTTGTGAGCATTTGAGTGTGTGGTTAAAAACTAGCCTAAAGCACCATCTGCTGTTAAACACTAGGCTCAGAATCGAAATATTGTCCCAGCCCTAATTCTGAGAGAGCTGAGCTGCTGGTACATACGTTCCTCTCCACCTCGATGAGCCGGTCCTTGAGCTTCAGAAGCTCTCGCGTGGCCTCCTGACTCTCCTTCTCCCACTTACTGACGCTGTGCTCCTCTCGTCCTCGAGCCGGCGAGCTCTGGGCCGCACACTCCTCCTCCTGACGCTGGCGCAGCGCCTCGTAGTTCTTCTTCACCTGAATACACACAATCTACAGTCACGGTCTACTGCGCACACCCACACAAACCCCTAGCGTATGCGTTAGATGCTGCGAACCGTTCTGAGCTCCTGGCGCAGCTGCTGGTTGAGGTTGGAGGACTCCTGCAGTCGGGCTTCGAGAGCCGAGATCTTCTCCACTTTAATCTCCAGAGACGATCTCAGAGTGGACTCCAGTTTACACTCCAGAAGCTTAAACCTGACAAACATAAAATAAGATAGACAATCATGACTCCAGCATTCATGTAAACACATGCTACAAGCTATTTTCTTTCCGGCCCTTCTTAATCAATCAATAAATCAACTTTTATTTATATAGCACAATAAAAGCAACAGTAGTTGGCCAATGTGCTGTACAACAGCATAAATATCTAAAAAACAAGAAAGACAAAATTCAACATTAAAACCAAGGACAGTGTAAGCCTGTGAAAAGAGGAAGGTTTTTACACAGTGCTCGTGTCTCAAAAAAGCGCTGTGCCACATGAGCCATGGTACAGTAGTGGTCTCAGATGGAAACACCATGGCACTGAATGATTAGGTTTTCTGTGCACAACACACAGACCAGATTAATCCACACTTTATAGTATTCTATGCAGCCCTAGTAACTACAGCAGGGGTTCAGAGTTCAGTTTAGCTACAACCCAGAGGTTGCGTTAACCGAAAATTTTCCATCATTGACGGATTTTTTTTTATAGAAGTGACGGAAAAATCTAAAATCAGTCCATCATTTTGGCAGATTACACGGAGAGTGATGTATTGTAACTTGTAAGTGTAATTCTCACCCCTGTCCACTTGGTGGCGAGTGGCTCTTGCTGACTATAAGGTTAATGTTCAACGCATGGCTTTTCTGAGTTACGTCACATTGTTTACAAGCTGTTTTATTGACGTCTTTCTGCGGTTGAAACACTGATTGAGCGATTACATGATTCGGATTTTGGTAAGTTGGACTGTATCTTTCAACATATTTGTATGATGTTCATTCATGTTTATTTCGTTCTGATTTTGGGATTGACTGCATTCACTCGCACTCCTCTTCACTTTAACTCAGGCGCTACAGTCTCTCGCGCCTCATTAACGAGCGACAAAATAGTATTTATTGTTTGAATTTTGTGATAAAACAGACAGAATTTGAAATCTGAGACTTTGTTTCATATCAAAAGCACAAAGGTTATTGCAATTTATTGGACAAACATTCATGATGAAACCTGAAAAGTGACGCAGTCTCTGTTCAACTTTCTCTTCATAAACAAATAAATGCATAATCTTGCCTATATGTTTAAAAATGAAAATGTGAACAAAAACAGAGCTTGTTAAATGGCTTATTATCATTAAAATATGAAAGTTAAAATGACGGTTAATAATAGATTATGATGGAATTTTTATGACCCTGTCCGTCAAAATGACAAACAATGCGGAAGTCTAACACGACCTCTGCTCCAACCCTCATCACACACACTTACACCAGCTAATCAAGGTCTTCAGGATTTCTAGTAAGTTATAGGCAGGCGAGTTTGACCAGGGCTGGAGCTGAACTCTGCAGGAGAGCTGACAATCCCTGAACTACAGTGCAATATGAAGTGTGTGAATTACCTGTCATCTGAGCTCTCTTCATCACCCAGAAGACCCTCTTTATCGAGACCGATTTTCTCCAGCTCATGGGTCAGTTTCTCCAGGTCATTGTTAATCTGCTGAGTCTTTAATTTTTCATTGACTAGGTCCTACATCAGGAAACATCACAACAAGGGTCATCCAAGAAATCCACAATCAAGCATGCACCGCATCTAAAACTGTTGCCTTGTCCAAATACACACACTTACGGTCTCGGCCACTTGAGAGCGCGTGCGACAGTAAGTAAGTGCACAAGACTGTCCCATGTCTTAAAAATGCCAAAGTGCAGTGCCCTCAAAGCACACTAAACCCACACTATCTGAGAGTATCCCATCATGCATTATGTTCGGGAACTCATGTGCCCCGAAATCGCAAGATGTTGAGGAAAACCTTTTACTGTAATTTAAATTAATTAGATGCATATAACTTGGTAGTAAAAACATAAAGTGTTGCACATTTTATTGGTGCAAAGATGAGTATGGTGTGTGATGGCCTATTTTGTACAACATTTGCAACTGTTTTTATCAATAATAAGAAGGACCACAATTTTAAATGTGTGTCTTCTGATAGTTACACAGCGACTACTGAACAGACATGGAGAAGTTTATTTTAAAATGCAAAGTATTGAAAATGAAATAAATAAAAGCTCTGTAAACATTTGCATTTTTTGCGAATGTGTCCCATCGAGTAATCAAAAGTTCTACACACACTTGCAGTCTTTACGCCTACTTGGGCCAAATAGAGGAAACACGTCATGCAAGTAGACAAGTGGTCAAGAGCAAAGACCGGAAGTGTGGGTATTTGGACACGGCATGTGTGTTTGTTCCTCCTGAGGTGAGGCTCACCTCTCTCAGGGTGACCAGAGTCTTCTTATCAATGGTTGCTTGCTTCACCAGTTCCTTGTTGTCCTTTTCCAGGTCTTTGGTGCGACTGCACGTGTCTTTGAGAGCGTGGACCTCCTTGCTGAGTGCACGGTTCTCCTTCTCCAGGTGAGAGATGCGCAGGTTGTCCTCGTCCAGTTTGGAGTCCTTGATCTCAGCCTGTTGTCTGAGCCGCTTGTTCTCCTTCTCCAGCTGCTTCTTGTCCCTCTCCAGCTGTGTGTTCTCGGCCTCCAGAGAGCCGTTCTCCTGCGCCAGCTGCTCCAGGCTCTTGCTGGAGATCTTCATCTGCTCCAGGCTCTTCTGCAGACTGTGGTTCTCCAGCTCCAGCTCCTCCACTTCTCCCTCGAGCTGCTGGATCTTACGGCTGCCGCTCTCCAGGCCCTTCTGGAGCCGCTGGTTCTCTGCGTCCAGGCTCTGGTTACTCGCCTCCAGACGCTCGTTCTTCTTGGACGACGCCTTCATCAGCTCGAGGCTCTTCCTGAGGTGTGTTCTCTCGCTCTCCAGCTCCCGGTTCTCCAGCTCCAGCTGTGTGGCTTTAGCTCCGCTGGACCGCAGAGACTCCACCATGCGCCTGAGCTCCAGGTTCTCCTGGTCCAGCTCTCGGTTCTCCTTCTCCAGCACCTCCAGCTGGTAGGACAGGTTCCTCAGAGCATCGGCTGCTTTCTTCAGTCTCCGGCTCTCGGCCTCCAGCTCTGCGTTCTCCTTCTCCAACACCTCCACCTTCTCACAGGTGATGGCCTGAGCCGAGAGACGCTTCTGCAGACTCTCCTTCTCTCGCTCCAGGCGTCGCACCTCCATCTCCAGCTCTTCGGCTCGCTCTCCTGTGTCTTTCAGGTGCTCCAGGTCTTTGCGGAGCTGCTTGCGCTCGAACTCCATCTTGTTGAGTTTGCTGCTGGTCTCTTTGATGGACTCGTGCAGCACACGGTTCTCCTTCTCGATGTCTTTGACACGGGCTTCGGCGCTGACCTGAGAGCGCTGCCTGAGAGAGGAGATGGTCTGGTTCAGGTGTTCGTTCTCCTGCTCCAGGCCCTTGACCTGCGTCACCACACACACACACACACACACACACACACACACACACACACACACACACACACACACACACACACACAGAGAGAGATCGTTCAGCAACAAACACAGGACAGATGAAGAACATTCAGGAAATTTTCAACAAAATCGAATCAGATTCGAATAACGGTAACACTTTACAACAAGGTTCATTAGTAAACATTAGTTAATGTATTGACTAACAATGAACTAAACATTTGTTACAGCATTTATTAATCTTTGTTAATGTGTTGATAAAAATCCAGCTGTTCATTGTTTGTTCATGTTAGTTCACAGTGCATTAACTAATGTTAACAAATGCAAACTTTGATTTTAATAGCGTATTAGTACATTTTGAAATTAATATCAACTAAGATTAATAAATGCTGAAGAAGTATTGTTCATTCTTAGTTCATGTTAACTAGTGAACCTTATTGTAAAGTGTTACCCGAATAACTTTCAAATGAATTTGATGAAGAGGATGTCGAAATGGATGCAAGGCACACTTCGCAACACTTTCACGAATTTAGACCAAACCTGGAGTGTGTTAAGACAACCATGACCTGAGGGTACCAGACCAGTTTCTGCACAGCGCCACCAACTGGTCATGAGATATAAAAAAAAACTCTATTTTTGCTCATCTTTTAAATCTTTGATCACAACCCCTGTTGGATTCAGTTAAGGCATGCCAAGTTGATCCTTACCTAATTACATCAACATATCTTTAAGAAACTTAAATTTCACTGGCTTCATGCCCTGAAGATCCTGAATTTTTTTTTCTGTTGAAAAATGTAATAAGAAAAGCTTTAAAGTGTGTTAAAAGGCTGCAGATTACTGAGGATTGTCCTACTGGCCCGGTTGGGCTAGCGGATGAAATTTTAACTTGCCCTGCCAAAATGTTCACAGGCTCAACCACAAAAATAAAATAAATAAATCAATAAAATAAAAGTTACGTGTGAGCAATGAATTAAGTTATCTTTCACCTCTTCTTGCGCTTGAATAGTTTAAAATAGCTTTAATGTTTAAACTGGAAAGACATGTGTAAATGATAAGCTTAGGTGAGGATTAACCACGGGCTCTGGGCCATCCTTATCATCCAGCCCTGAGATGTGTGTTATCTAGTAGACTATTCTTATTATTCTGCATGCTTTTTAAAAAACAAATACACAGCCAGAGACTAACGTTGAAAATGAGCTGTAATCGCTAAACTGGCACATTTAGAGAAATGTGTATTAATGTGCATTGTCCCTGTAAATATGAAAAAACATTAACCAAATTAGTTAAAAGTAGCATGAAATTAAAAAAATAAATATCAATAATTAGATATACAGTGGTGCTCAGAATTAATGGCACCCCTGGTAAATATGATCAAAAATGCCTGTAAAATATAAATCTGCATTGTTTATCCTTTTGATCTTTCATTCAAAAAATCTAAACCTGACGGCCTCTGCTAGAAATCTTATAATGGGTCGTGGATGGATCTTCCATCAGGACAATGGTCCAAAACAAACATCAAAATCAACACAAAAATGGGTAACTGAGCACAAAACCAAATCTGCCATGACCGTCCCAGTCCGCTAAACTGAACCCTATAGAAGACGAGTATGCTGAACTGAAGAGGAGAAGCACCAACATGAACGGGTGAATCTGCAGATCTGGAGAGCTTCTGTCTGGAGGAATAGTCTGATCTCTGGTCAGTTATTCTCCAAACTCATCAGGCATTATAGCAGAAAACTCTGTTACAGCAAAAAAAGCTGTTATCTTAGCAAAAGGAGATTGCAAAAAGTATTTAATAACAGGGAGCCAATAATTATGGCCAGTGTGTTTTGGAGAAAAGTATTTATTTCATAATGTGATTTACCCCCCACTTTCCATTATTTTACTTCAATGAAAGGTTCGATTTTTGTATGAATGAAAGATCAAAAGGATAAACAATGCAGATTTATTTTTTACAGCCATTTTTGATCATATTTACCTGAGTTAGACCAAACTGGGAAGGGTCACAGCACTTTCATATTGTCTTGTTGTTGGTTTAACTGCTTCTATTACTCTCCTCATTTGTGGGTCGATTGGGATAAAAGGGTCTGCTAAATAATTAAATGTAAATGCATGGCTTAATGTACCAATGCACTAATGCCTGAAACTCTGTATGGAGTAATTTCACATGTAAAATTCTTATGTAAAGTTTCTGATGTGTAATCTGCCAGCATGAACCAATCGGTCCTCTACTGGTAATCTCTCAGCCAATGAGCTTCAAGCTCTCTATTCCGCTAACATTTAAACAGTCTGGCTTCAGTGTTGCTGTAAGCAGTTCACTAATCTCTCCCAGATTACTGTGACATCAGGTCTGGTTACTGGCAGACGCTTCTAAACGGTAAGCTTTAGACAAACGGCTCGGGCACACATGGGTCAAACCAGCACAGATACACACAGATAGACTCAGTGACCAGTTAAATAAGTCCCAGCTCTGGTGCAGGATGATAGATATTTAAGCTACACCGCCAGGTAAACAGGAGTTCAGTCACTGCTGTTACACCTAACCTGCGGTTCAGAGCAGCAGAACACAAGTTCTTACAGCAGTGCTGTGTGTTTGTGCAGGGGTTCATGTGTGTTTCACACATCTGTGTGTGTCTCAGCAGCAGCAAGACCAAATACATTAACTTATCATGACCATTACCATGCTAAACGTTTATTCTGTCATGACTGAGCTATAAATTACAGCTAGTGAAGTTTTATAAAAGCTCTCACATTTGTGACCCTGGACCACAAAACCAGTCACAAGGGTAATTTTTTTGAAATTGAGATTTATACATCACATGAAAGCTGAATAAATATGCTTTCTATTGATGCATGGTTTGTTATGATTGGACAATGTTTGGCAGAGATACAACTATTTGAAAATCTGGAATTTGAGGATGCAAAAAAATCAGAACATAGAGAAAATCGTCTTTAAAGTTGCCCATTAATGTTCGCGTTTTGCTGCATCCACTTACAAAAATAAATGTTTTATATATTTACGGTGGGAAATGTACAAAATATCTTCATGGAACATGATCTTTACTTAATATCCTTATGATTTTTGGCATAAAAAAAAATCGATAATTTTGACCCATACAATCTATTGTTGGCTATTGCCACAGATATACCCGTGCTACATGTGACTGGTTTTGTGATCCAGGGTCACATTTGGTTTTTACTGTATAAAAATCAATGATTTTGTCTGGAAGACAAGAAAAGCTCAGAATGAAATGAATTGCGTTGTCAATCCGGCATGACACGGCAGTATAACGTGTGTTGGGATCGTTGAGAGTGAAGTTTACCTGTCTGTCGGAGTTGTATAACGTGTGTTGGGATCGTTGAGAGTGAAGTTTACCTGTCTGTCGGAGTTGTATAACGTGTGTTGGGATCGTTGAGAGTGAAGTTTACCTGTCTGTCGGAGTTGTATAACGTGTGTTGGGATCGTTGAGAGTGAAGTTTACCTGTCTGTCGGAGTTGTATAACGTGTGTTGGGATCGTTGAGAGTGAAGTTTACCTGTCTTTCGGAGTTGTATAACGTGTGTTGGGATCGTTGAGAGTGAAGTTTACCTGTCTGTCGGAGTTGTATAACGTGTGTTGGGATCGTTGAGAGTGAAGTTTACCTGTCTGTCGGAGTTGTATAACGTGTGTTGGGATCGTTGAGAGTGAAGTTTACCTGTCTGTCGGAGTTGTATAACGTGTGTTGGGATCGTTGAGAGTGAAGTTTACCTGTCTGTCGGAGTTGTATAACGTGTTGGGATCGTTGAGAGTGAAGTTTACCTGTCTGTCGGAGTTGTATAACGTGTGTTGGGATCGTTGAGAGTGAAGTTTACCTGTCTTTCGGAGTTGTATAACGTGTGTTGGGATCGTTGAGAGTGAAGTTTACCTGTCTTTCGGAGTTGTATAACGTGTGTTGGGATCGTTGAGAGTGAAGTTTACCTGTCTGTCGGAGTTGTATAACGTGTGTTGGGATCGTTGAGAGTGAAGTTTACCTGTCTGTCGGAGTTGTATAACGTGTGTTGGGATCGCTGAGAGTGAAGTTTACCTGTCTGTCGGAGTTGTATAACGTGTGTTGGGATCGTTGAGAGTGAAGTTTACCTGTCTGTCGGAGTTGTATAACGTGTGTTGGGATCGTTGAGAGTGAAGTTTACCTGTCTGTCGGAGTTGTATAACGTGTGTTGGGATCGTTGAGAGTGAAGTTTACCTGTCTTTCGGAGTTGTATAACGTGTGTTGGGATCGTTGAGAGTGAAGTTTACCTGTCTGTCGGAGTTGTATAACGTGTGTTGGGATCGTTGAGAGTGAAGTTTACCTGTCTGTCGGAGTTGTATAACGTGTGTTGGGATCGCTGAGAGTGAAGTTTACCTGTCTGTCGGAGTTGTATAACGTGTGTTGGGATCGTTGAGAGTGAAGTTTACCTGTCTTTCGGAGTTGTATAACGTGTGTTGGGATCGTTGAGAGTGAAGTTTACCTGTCTGTCGGAGTTGTATAACGTGTGTTGGGATCGTTGAGAGTGAAGTTTACCTGTCTGTCGGAGTTGTATAACGTGTGTTGGGATCGTTGAGAGTGAAGTTTACCTGTCTGTCGGAGTTGTATAACGTGTGTTGGGATCGTTGAGAGTGAAGTTTACCTGTCTGTCGGAGTTGTATAACGTGTGTTGGGATCGTTGAGAGTGAAGTTTACCTGTCTGTCGGAGTTGTATAACGTGTGTTGGGATCGTTGAGAGTGAAGTTTACCTGTCTGTCGGAGTTGTATAACGTGTGTCGGGATCGTTGAGAGTGAAGTTTACCTGTCTGTCGGAGTTGTATAACGTTTGTTGGGATCGTTGAGAGTGAAGTTTACCTGTCTGTCGGAGTTGTATAACGTGTGTCGGGATCGTTGAGAGTGAAGTTTACCTGTCTGTCGGAGTTGTATAACGTGTGTCGGGATCGTTGAGAGTGAAGTTTACCTGTCTGTCGGAGTTGTATAACGTGTGTTGGGATCGTTGAGAGTGAAGTTTACCTGTCTGTCGGAGTTGTACAACGTGTGTTGGGATCGTTGAGAGTGAAGTTTACCTGTCTGTCGGAGTTGTATAACGTGTGTTGGGATCGTTGAGAGTGAAGTTTACCTGTCTGTCGGAGTTGTATAACGTGTGTTGGGATCGTTGAGAGTGAAGTTTACCTGTCTGTCGGAGTTGTATAACGTGTGTTGGGATCGTTGAGAGTGAAGTTTACCTGTCTGTCGGAGTTGTATAACGTGTGTTGGGATCGTTGAGAGTGAAGTTTACCTGTCTGTCGGAGTTGTACAACGTGTGTTGGGATCGTTGAGAGTGAAGTTTACCTGTCTTTCGGAGTTGTATAACGTGTGTTGGGATCGTTGAGAGTGAAGTTTACCTGTCTTTCGGAGTTGTATAACGTGTGTTGGGATCGTTGAGAGTGAAGTTTACCTGTCTGTCGGAGTTGTATAACGTTTGTTGGGATCGTTGAGAGTGAAGTTTACCTGTCTGTCGGAGTTGTATAACGTTTGTTGGGATCGTTGAGAGTGAAGTTTACCTGTCTGTCGGAGTTGTATAACGTGTGTTGGGATCGCTGAGAGTGAAGTTTACCTGTCTGTCGGAGTTGTATAACGTGTGTTGGGATCGTTGAGAGTGAAGTTTACCTGTCTGTCGGAGTTGTATAACGTGTGTTGGGATCGTTGAGAGTGAAGTTTACCTGTCTGTCGGAGTTGTATAACGTGTGTTGGGATCGTTGAGAGTGAAGTTTACCTGTCTGTCGGAGTTGTATAACGTTTGTTGGGATCGTTGAGAGTGAAGTTTACCTGTCTGTCGGAGTTGTATAACGTGTGTTGGGATCGTTGAGAGTGAAGTTTACCTGTCTGTCGGAGTTGTATAACGTTTGTTGGGATCGTTGAGAGTGAAGTTTACCTGTCTGTCGGAGTTGTATAACGTGTGTTGGGATCGTTGAGAGTGAAGTTTACCTGTCTGTCGGAGTTGTATAACGTTTGTTGGGATCGTTGAGAGTGAAGTTTACCTGTCTGTCGGAGTTGTACAACGTGTGTTGGGATCGTTGAGAGTGAAGTTTACCTGTCTGTCGGAGTTGTATAACGTGTGTTGGGATCGTTGAGAGTGAAGTTTACCTGTCTTTCGGAGTTGTATAACGTGTGTTGGGATCGTTGAGAGTGAAGTTTACCTGTCTGTCGGAGTTGTATAACGTTTGTTGGGATCGTTGAGAGTGAAGTTTACCTGTCTGTCGGAGTTGTATAACGTGTGTTGGGATCGTTGAGAGTGAAGTTTACCTGTCTGTCGGAGTTGTATAACGTGTGTTGGGATCGTTGAGAGTGAAGTTTACCTGTCTGTCGGAGTTGTATAACGTTTGTTGGGATCGTTGAGAGTGAAGTTTACCTGTCTTTCGGAGTTGTATAACGTGTGTTGGGATCGTTGAGAGTGAAGTTTACCTGTCTGTCGGAGTTGTATAACGTTTGTTGGGATCGTTGAGAGTGAAGTTTACCTGTCTGTCGGAGTTGTATAACGTGTGTTGGGATCGTTGAGAGTGAAGTTTACCTGTCTGTCGGAGTTGTATAACGTGTGTTGGGATCGTTGAGAGTGAAGTTTACCTGTCTGTCGGAGTTGTATAACGTGTGTTGGGATCGTTGAGAGTGAAGTTTACCTGTCTGTCGGAGTTGTACAACGTGTGTTGGGATCGTTGAGAGTGAAGTTTACCTGTCTTTCGGAGTTGTATAACGTGTGTTGGGATCGTTGAGAGTGAAGTTTACCTGTCTGTCGGAGTTGTATAACGTGTGTTGGGATCGTTGAGAGTGAAGTTTACCTGTCTTTCGGAGTTGTATAACGTGTGTTGGGATCGTTGAGAGTGAAGTTTACCTGTCTGTCGGAGTTGTATAACGTGTGTTGGGATCGTTGAGAGTGAAGTTTACCTGTCTGTCGGAGTTGTATAACGTTTGTTGGGATCGTTGAGAGTGAAGTTTACCTGTCTGTCGGAGTTGTATAACGTGTGTTGGGATCGTTGAGAGTGAAGTTTACCTGTCTTTCGGAGTTGTATAACGTGTGTTGGGATCGTTGAGAGTGAAGTTTACCTGTCTGTCGGAGTTGTATAACGTGTGTTGGGATCGTTGAGAGTGAAGTTTACCTGTCTGTCGGAGTTGTATAACGTGTGTTGGGATCGTTGAGAGTGAAGTTTACCTGTCTGTCGGAGTTGTATAACGTGTGTTGGGATCGTTGAGAGTGAAGTTTACCTGTCTGTCGGAGTTGTATAACGTTTGTTGGGATTGTTGAGAGTGAAGTTTACCTGTCTTTCGGAGTTGTATAACGTGTCGGGATCGTTGAGAGTGAAGTTTACCTGTCTGTCGGAGTTGTATAACGTGTGTTGGGATCGTTGAGAGTGAAGTTTACCTGTCTGTCGGAGTTGTATAACGTGTTGGGATCGTTGAGAGTGAAGTTTACCTGTCTTTCGGAGTTGTATAACGTGTGTTGGGATCGTTGAGAGTGAAGTTTACCTGTCTGTCGGAGTTGTATAACGTGTGTTGGGATCGTTGAGAGTGAAGTTTACCTGTCTGTCGGAGTTGTATAACGTGTTGGGATCGTTGAGAGTGAAGTTTACCTGTCTGTCGGAGTTGTATAACGTGTGTTGGGATCGTTGAGAGTGAAGTTTACCTGTCTGTCGGAGTTGTATAACGTGTGTTGGGATCGTTGAGAGTGAAGTTTACCTGTCTGTCGGAGTTGTATAACGTGTGTTGGGATCGTTGAGAGTGAAGTTTACCTGTCTGTCGGAGTTGTATAACGTGTGTTGGGATCGTTGAGAGTGAAGTTTACCTGTCTGTCGGAGTTGTATAACGTTTGTTGGGATCGTTGAGAGTGAAGTTTACCTGTCTGTCGGAGTTGTATAACGTGTTGGGATCGTTGAGAGTGAAGTTTACCTGTCTGTCGGAGTTGTATAACGTGTGTTGGGATCGTTGAGAGTGAAGTTTACCTGTCTGTCGGAGTTGTATAACTTGTGTTGGGATCGTTGAGAGTGAAGTTTACCTGTCTGTCGGAGTTGTATAACGTGTGTTGGGATCGTTGAGAGTGAAGTTTACCTGTCTGTCGGAGTTGTATAACGTGTGTTGGGATCGTTGAGAGTGAAGTTTACCTGTCTGTCGGAGTTGTATAACGTGTGTTGGGATCGTTGAGAGTGAAGTTTACCTGTCTGTCGGAGTTGTATAACGTGTGTTGGGATCGTTGAGAGTGAAGTTTACCTGTCTGTCGGAGTTCTCCTGGAGTGTTTCCAGTGTTTTCTCCAGCTGAGCTTTCTCTTTCAGCAGATCTGAGCTCAGACTCTCAGCACTGCGCAAACTCTCTCTGTCTGCGGTCAGCTCCGTCTGCAGCTGCTCCAGCTGTGCACACACACACACTCACTCATCATCACACTGAGCACGAGCACTGTGACATATGGACACACACTCGCTCATAATGAGCAATCATATGAGCGGTTAATCCTCTGAAAGCAGCTTAACTAAACCCAAATCAGATTTAAACTGGGATTATTCACTGATGAATATGATCCTGCTCTGGGTGCTTGCTGTCCGTTTACATTTTAACCCATTCTGTACAAATTTCTCTTCTCTTTGTGTGAGTAACAGAATCTACTAAGGACGATAATGATCAGGGTTTGAATTTCGGTGCGGGATTGCGGGTATTGCGCATCATTTTAATCATTCCCGCAGGTCTTGTGTTTATAATGCGGGAAATTCCCGCAAACATTCATTCAATCTAGCATGTAGGCCTAGTTTGTATGAGTAAATCTAACCTTACAGATTATAAGATCAAATCAGTCATTTTAAAACTTTCTGCGAGACGCAATTTCACAAACAGCGTGAGTGATTCTGCCAATGCCACGTCTTCTCTGTCTCTCAAAATGGGTTGCACAAGGCAAGCCAATCGCGCTGCAGCTGGAGGCGGTGATTCTCGCGTTTCAGGAGTCGGGACATTTGATGGAAATGTCACTTGCACACTCGGGCCATTGCATCGTCACTATTGTTTATAATTTGTACGTCTTTTTAAGTCTTACCCATTTAAACATTCAAGCGATTTTAAACCGCATAACAAACAGCTCGTGAGTAACAAAACTGAGTTATTTTTCTTGAATTATAGCGCTTTAACGGTCAAAAGCACACAACATTGTCTAAATTCCAGTCTTGGGGAGTATCCTCTCAAACACAATCGGTTATGTCTTAAATAAAAATAATACAAAAAGAAAATGCATGTGACACTATAATGAAAACAGTATGGGCCGTTCACGTTACGTCTTTTGCGCGCTCATCCTTTGCTGAAACGTCTTCGTCTTCATGGAGAACATGGCTCATGATTGCTTAGCAACAGGAGCCCTTTTTAAAAGAGGAGAAAGTGGCGCGGACTGCGCTTTACACGCAACATGTGAACGGCCCCTTAATGGATCCGTGCACTAGCTCTTAAAGTGAGAGTAACCTATATGTGTCTGTCATTATTGTATATAAAACAACAAAAGATAGCATTAATTGTAAGGAATCAGGATTGTATGTGGTAACTATGTATTCAAATTATACAGGACTAAAAGACTATTCTATGTTATTTTACATTTAATTATTTTTTTCCGTTTCTGTAGCATTTCTGAATACTAGTGTTAGACCTAAACTTTTCTCTTTATTTCATGTATTTATTTGTGCTACTTTTTTCAATTTAATTCAAAGATTGAAATCAAGCTTCCTTTTGTTGTGTGGACTAAAAAAAATGACCCCATTGTAAAAACACAAATACAATGAGCGAGCAAACATTAAGCTAAATGTATTTTTTAAAAATTGTCTAAAAAAAAACCTCCCCCTCAAATTAAAAAATCCCCCCCATAAGAATCACCTAAAGGGGGATTTCCCCCCTATTTTCCAAAACCAAATTCAGGCCCTGATGATAAAGGCTTAGTTTTAAAAATCGTTCTAAATGTAAGTCCACAGCACGACGGCACAGGGGAACAATATCACTGCAATCACTCTTTGCCAGCCGATGAAGGATAAAAACACTGACGGCCAATCAGAATCCATCCTGCTTTAAAGAGCTTGAGCATTTAAAGCGGCAGACGACAAACTTGCAGCGCTAATAATAAACAGAATGATATTGTCTGCTATTGTCCGCTAATATAGTTATCGTTATAGTTATTATCATTTATGGTGTGAACGGGGTTTCACCTCTGAAGCCAACATGACTCTTCTTACTAATCCTGGTCTTATTCTGTAATTACATTTCACTGATCGCACTTATTTTTTTATTATATACAGACACTTTTCATAAATCCTCATGGATTAAATTAACTCAAGAATTAACCTTATGAATTCAAACAGATCTTAGGAAGTATTACTGAGAACTGTGTTGAGACTCTGTGGTAGGGCTGGGCAATGTGGAATTTTACATATCACTCGATATTGATATCGATAATTATCACAATAAATGTCAAATCTTTATTTCCTTTGAGTTTAAAGGCAGATTTTTGCTTCTAAGTGAAAGACTAACTGTTAATTGTGGTTTTAAAGTAATGTTTATTGTAAAAACATGACAAATAATTCACGTTTTTGCATTCTTTACACTTTTATGGTTATTTTCTAAAAGAAATACATTTTTCTGTTAAGATATTTAATTGGTTAGTTTCCACATATGCTAATGGCTGAAAATCCTTTCAAATCATCAAACAGGTTTGTCGCCTGACTTTTTCGTCTCTTAGAAATGCACATTTGACAGCAAGTTAACAGTAGTAGTAACTTGAGTTAGGATGCAGATGTAAATTTTTGTTTATTAACAAAACAGTAACATCTGTAAAAAAATAACCTAATTTTTATATGGTAAAATTTCAATATTCTGACTGTTTGAGTCAGTTAATTAAAATTAACCATTGGTTTCCATAGTATCATACATTTTGGCCATGATAACCAGTTAAAACCATGCCTATTGCACCTAAATACCATGGTAAAATTTAACTATGGTTTGGAAACTCCTCGGAGCTCGGAAAACCGCCAGCATTTCCAGGCAATTAATGTGCCAGGGGGAATGATGTCCTGCCATAGACCTCTCGTAAAGCGGCCGTCCATGACCCCAGCCGTGAGGGAGACGGGACCTTGGGACTGGAACCAAGGTTTCTTCCACATGGATAGGGAACGACGACCTCTGTGCGTAACCTGCTGCTGCCATGAGCCCTAACTTTCTCTTTTTTAAAAATGCTTTACAGTGATGGCCTGGCCTAGCTTTACCCTGGTCACCGTGGCCAGGATGGACCTCGAAAGGGAACAGTAGCCTAATTACATTTAGTATAAATGTAAAATCACAAAAAATACTGTAATGAAATTCCATTAGGCTACTCCTTTAATACATTTAGTGTTACTACAGTAAATCCATGGTAAATGATGGTGATTTGGAGATTGAAAAGCCTTCTGACTGTATCATTGCAGTGTTTGTCAGCACTGTTTCATCTGGCTTTAAACTAGTTTAAATCGTTCAGTGGTCATGTGACCGATCGTTCAGTGGTCATGTGACCGATCGTTCAGCGAGTAAACACGTCTGCTCTGGTGAGCTCGTGCTGCTTGAACTTTGAGCCGAGCTGATAAATGGTCCGAGTTACACGGTTCAAATGAGTATAACTGAATTCATGCTACCTTTTTTATCGACAAATTCGTCATCTTTGGATGATAACTCGAGGTTAGTTTCACTTTGACCTGCTGGCTGAGTGTGTGTTAATGTTTCTCCAGGCGTAGGCGTGTGCTGCTGTGACCTCTGACCTGTTGGATGAGTGTGTGCTTGTCTTTCTCCAGGCGTAGGCGTGTGCTGCTCTCGCTCGACGCCTTCAGCTCCTCCACGCTCTTCTGCAGCATCTGATTCTCCTTCTCCAGCTTCAGCAGCTGACTGGACGTCAGGTCGTTCACCTCGTGACCCAGAGACTTCTGCGGCACTGCCAACACACACACCTCTGAGAGTTACCAACACACACACACCTCTGAGAGTTACGACACACACCTCCGAGAGTTACCAACACACACACACCTCTGAGAGTTACCAACACACACACACCTCTGAGAGTTACCAACACACACACACCTCCGAGAGTTACGACACACACCTCCGAGTTACCAACACACACACACACACCTCCGAGAGTTACGACACACCTCCGAGAGTTACCAACACACACACACCTCTGAGAGTTACCAACACACACACACCTCTGAGAGTTACCAACACACACACACCTCTGAGAGTTACCAACACACACACACCTCTGAGAGTTACCAACACACACACACACACACCTCTGAGAGATACCAACACACACACACCTCTGAGAGATACCAACACACACACACCTCTGAGAGTTACCAACACACACACACCTCTGAGTTACCAACACACACACCTCTGAGAGTTACCAACACACACACACCTCTGAGAGTTACCAACACACACACACCTCTGAGAGTTACCAACACACACACACCTCTGAGTTACCAACACACACACCTCTGAGAGTTACCAACACACAAACACCTCTGAGAGTTACCAACACACACACACCTCTGAGAGTTACCAACACACACACACCTCTGAGTTACCAACACACACACACACCTCTGAGAGTTACCAACACACACACACCTCTGAGTTACCAACACACACACATCTCTGAGAGTTACCAACACACACACACCTCTGAGAGTTACGAGACACACCTCTGAGAGTTACCAACACACACAGACCTCTGAGAGTTACCAACACACACACACACCTCTGAGTTGCCAACACACACACACACACCTCTGAGAGTTACCAACACACACACCTCTGAGAGTTATGACACACCTCTGAGTTACCAACACACACCTCTGAGAGTTACCAACACACACACACCTCCGAGAGTTACCAACACACACCTCTGAGAGTTACCAACACACACACACCTCTGAGTTACCAACACACACACACCTCTGAGAGTTACGACACACACCTCTGAGAGTTACCAACACACACACACACCTCTGAGAGTTACGATACACACCTCTGAGAGTTACCAACACACACACACCTCTGAGTTACCAACACACACACACCTCTGAGAGTTACCAACACACACACACCTCTGAGTTACCAACACACACACACCTCTGAGAGTTACGACACACACCTCTGAGAGTTACCAACACACACACACACCTCTGAGAGTTACGATACACACCTCTGAGAGTTACCAACACACACACACCTCTAAGTTACCAACACATACACCTCTGAGTTATGACACACCTCTGAGAGTTACCAACACACACACACCTCTGAGTTACCAACACACACACACCTCTGAGAGTTACCAACACACACACACCTCTGAGAGTTACCAACACACACACACCTCTGAGTTGCAAACACACGCACACCTCTGAGAGTTACCAACACACACACCTCTGAGAGTTACGACACACACCTCTGAGAGTTACCAACACACACCTCTGAGAGTTACCAACACACACACCTCTGAGTTACCAACACACACCTCTGAGAGTTACGACACACACACCTCTGAGTTACCAACACACACACACCTCTGAGTTGCCAACACACATACACCTCTGAGAGTTACCAACACACACACCTCTGAGAGTTACGACACACACCTCTGAGGTTAACAACACACACCTCTGAGAGTTACCAACACACACACACACCTCTGAGTTACCAACACACACACACCTCTGAGAGTTACCAACACACACACACCTCTGAGTTACCAACACACACACACCTCTGAGAGTTACGACACACACCTCTGAGAGTTACCAACACACACACACACCTCTGAGAGTTACGATACACACCTCTGAGAGTTACCAACACACACACACCTCTAAGTGACCAACACATACACCTCTGAGTTATGACACACCTCTGAGAGTTACCAACACACACACACCTCTGAGTTACCAACACACACACACCTCTGAGAGTTACCAACACACACACACCTCTGAGAGTTACCAACACACACACACCTCTGAGTTGCAAACACACGCACACCTCTGAGAGTTACCAACACACACACCTCTGAGAGTTACGACACACACCTCTGAGAGTTACCAACACACACCTCTGAGAGTTACCAACACACACACCTCTGAGTTACCAACACACACCTCTGAGAGTTACGACACACACACCTCTGAGTTACCAACACACACACACCTCTGAGTTGCCAACACACATACACCTCTGAGAGTTACCAACACACACACCTCTGAGAGTTACGACACACACCTCTGAGGTTAACAACACACACCTCTGAGAGTTACAAACACACACACCTCTGAGAGCTATGACACACACCTCTGAGAGCTACGACACACACCTCTGAGTTACCAACACACACACCTCTGAGAGCTACGACACACACACCTCTGAGAGCTACGACACACACACCTCTGAGAGATACGACACGCACACCTCTGAGAGCTACGACACACACACCTCTGAGCGCTACGACACATAGAGCAAGCCTCTGTTCTCAGATCTCATCAGTCAGAGAAACATTCCGAATTTGGGTCAGCTGACCTTCTTGGCAGAGCATCTTAATCACACAGCCATCTGTCGGCTGATGGGCTTCAGCTCGTACCTTCAGTCAGCCCATATGTGGTTGTACCTTCAGTCAGCTCAAGTGTGTTTGTACCTTCAGTCAGCTCAGGTGTGTTTGTACCTTCAGTCAGCTCAGGTGTGTCTGTACCTTCAGTCAGCTCAGGTGTGTTTGTACCTTCAGTCAGCTCAGGTGTGTTTGTACCTTCAGTCAGCTCAGGTGTGGCTGTACCTTCAGTCAGCTCAGGTGTGTTTGTACCTTCAGTCAGCTAAGGTGTGTTTGTACCTTCAGTCAGCTCAGATGTGTTTGTACCTTCAGTCAGCTCAGATGTGTTTGTACCTTCAGTCAGCTCAGGTGTGGTTGTACCCTCAGTCAGCTCAGGTGTGTTTGTACCTTCAGTCAGCTCAGGTGTGGTTGTACCTTCAGTCAGCTCAGGTGTGTTTGTACCTTCAGTCAGCTCAGGTGTGGTTGTACCTTCAGTCAGCTCAGATGTGTTTGTACCTTCAGTCAGCTCAGGTGTGTTTGTACCTTCAGTCAGCTCAGGTGTGTTTGTACCTTCAGTCAGCTCAGGTGTGTTTGTACCGTCAGTCAGCTCAGGTGTGTTTGTACCTTCAGTCAGCTCAGGTGTGGTTGTACCTTCAGTCAGCTCAGATGTGTTTGTACCTTCAGTCAGCTCAGGTGTGTTTGTACCTTCAGTCAGCTCAGGTGTGGTTGTACCTTCAGTCAGCTCAGATGTGTTTGTACCTTCAGTCAGCTCAGGTGTGTTTGTACCTTCAGTCAGCTCAGGTGTGTTTGTACCTTCAGTCAGCTCAGATGTGTTTGTACAGGTGTGTTTGTACCTTCGGTCAACTCAGGTGTGTTTGTACCTTCAGTCAGCTCAGGTGTGTTTGTACCTTCAGTCAGCTCAGATGTGTTTGTACAGGTGTGTTTGTACCTTCGGTCAGCTCAGGCGTGTTTGTACCTTCAGTCAGCTCAGGCGTGTTTGTACCTTCAGTCAGCTCAGGCGTGTTTGTACCTTCAGTCAGCTCAGGTGTGTTTGTACCTTCAGTCAGCTCAGGCGTGTTTGTACCTTCAGTCAGCTCAGGCGTGTTTGTACCTTCAGTCAGCTCAGGTGTGTTTGTACCTTCAGTCAGCTCAGGCGTGTTTGTACCTTCAGTCAGCTCAGATGTGTTTGTACCTTCGGTCAGCTCAGGTGTGTTTGTACAGGTGTGGTTGTACCTTCAGTCAGCTCAGGTGTGTTTGTACCTTCAGTCAGCTCAGGTGTGGTTGTACCTTCAGTCAGCTCAGATGTGTTTGTACCTTCAGTCAGCTCAGGTGTGGTTGTACCTTCAGTCAGCTCAGGTGTGTTTGTACCTTCAGTCAGCTCAGGTGTGTTTGTACCTTCAGTCAGCTCAGGTGTGTTTGTACCTTCAGTCAGCTCAGGTGTGTTTGTACCTTCAGTCAGCTCAGGCGTGTTTGTACCTTCAGTCAGCTCAGATGTGTTTGTACCTTCGGTCAGCTCAGGTGTGTTTGTACCTTCAGTCAGCTCAGGTGTATTTGTACCTTCAGTCAGCTCAGATGTGTTTGTACAGGTGTGGTTGTACCTTCAGTCAGCTCAGGTGTGTTTGTACCTTCAGTCAGCTCAGGTATGGTTGTAACTTTAGTCAGCTCAGATGTGTTTGTACCTTCAGTCAGCTCAGGTGTGGTTGTACCTTCAGTCAGCTCAGGCGTGTTTGTACCTTCAGTCAGCTCAGGTGTGTTTGTACCTTCAGTCAGCTCAGGTGTGTTTGTACCTTCAGTCAGCTCAGGTGTGGTTGTACCTTCAGTCAGCTCAGATGTGTTTGTACCTTCAGTCAGCTCAGGTGTGTTTGTACCTTCAGTCAGCTCAGATGTGTTTGTACCTTCAGTCAGCTCAGGTGTGTTTGTACCTTCAGTCAGCTCAGGTGTGTTTGTACCTTCAATCAGCTCAGATGTGTTTGTACCTTCAGTCAGCTCAGGTGTGTTTGTACCTTCAGTCAGCTCAGGTGTGTTTGTACCTTCAGTCAGCTCAGATGTGTTTGTACCTTTAGTCAGCTCAGGTGTGTTTGTACCTTCAGTCAGCTCAGGTGTGTTTGTACCTTCAGTCAGCTCAGGTGTGGTTGTATCTTCAGTCAGCTCAGATGTGTTTGTACCTTCAGTCAGCTCAGGTGTGGCTGTAGAGGTGTGGTTGTACCTTCAGTCAGCTCAGGTGTGGTTGTACCTTCAGTCAGCTCAGGCGTGTTTGTACCTTCAGTCAGCTCAGGTGTGTTTGTACCTTCAGTCAGCTCAGGTGTGTTTGTACCTTCAGTCAGCTCAGGTGTGGTTGTACCTTCAGTCAGCTCAGATGTGTTTGTACCTTCAGTCAGCTCAGGTGTGTTTGTACCTTCAGTCAGCTCAGATGTGTTTGTACCTTCAGTCAGCTCAGGTGTGTTTGTACCTTCAGTCAGCTCAGGTGTGTTTGTACCTTCAGTCAGCTCAGGTGTGGTTGTACCTTCAGTCAGCTCAGATGTGTTTATACCTTCAGTCAGCTCAGGTGTGGCTGTAGAGGTGCGGTTGTACCTTCAGTCAGCTCAGGCGTGTTTGTACCTTCAGTCAGCTCAGATGTGTTTGTACCTTCAGTCAGCTCAGGCGTGTTTGTACCTTCAGTCAGCTCAGGTGTGTTTGTACCTTCAGTCAGCTCAGGCGTGTTTGTACCTTCAGTCAGCTCAGGTGTGTTTGTACCTTCAGTCAGCTCAGGTGTGTTTGTACCTTCAGTCAGCTCAGATGTGTTTGTACCTTCAGTCAGCTCAGGTGTGTTTGTACCTTCGGTCAGCTCAGGTGTGTGTTTGTACCTTCAGTCAGCTCAGGTGTATTTGTACCTTCAGTCAGCTCAGGTGCTGTTGTACCTTCAGTCAGCTCAGATGTGTTTGTACCTTCAGTCAGCTCAGGTGTGCTTGTACCTTCAGTCAGCTCAGGTGTGGTTGTACCTTCAGTCAGCTCAGGCGTGTTTGTACCTTCAGTCAGCTCAGATGTGTTTGTACCTTCAGTCAGCTCAGGTGTGCTTGTACCTTCAGTCAGCTCAGGTGTGGTTGTACCTTCAGTCAGCTCAGGTGTGGTTGTACCTTCAGTCAGCTCAGATGTGTTTGTACCTTCAGTCAGCTCAGGTGTGTTTGTACCTTCAGTCAGCTCAGGTGTGTTTGTACCTTCAGTCAGCTCAGATGTGTTTGTACCTTCAGTCAGCTCAGGTGTGGTTGTACCTTCAGTCAGCTCAGGCGTGTTTGTACCTTCAGTCAGCTCAGATGTGTTTGTACCTTCAGTCAGCTCAGGTGTGCTTGTACCTTCAGTCAGCTCAGGTGTGGTTGTACCTTCAGTCAGCTCAGGTGTGGTTGTACCTTCAGTCAGCTCAGATGTGTTTGTACCTTCAGTCAGCTCAGGTGTGTTTGTACCTTCAGTCAGCTCAGGTGTGTTTGTACCTTCAGTCAGCTCAGGTGTGTTTGTACCTTCAGTCAGCTCAGGTGTGGTTGTACCTTCAGTCAGCTCAGATGTGTTTGTACCTTCAGTCAGCTCAGGTGTGGCTGTAGAGGTGTGGTTGTACCTTCAGTCAGCTCAGGCGTGTTTGTACCTTCAGTCAGCTCAGATGTGTTTTTGTACCTTCAGTCAGCTCAGGCGTGTTTGTACCTTCAGTCAGCTCAGGTGTGTTTGTACCTTCAGTCAGCTCAGGTGTGTTTGTACCTTCAGTCAGCTCAGATGTGTTTGTACCTGCAGTCAGCTCAGGTGTGTTTGTACCTTCGGTCAGCTCAGGTGTGTGTTTGTACCTTCAGTGAGCTCAGGTGTATTTGTACCTTCAGTCAGCTCAGGTGTGGTTGTACCTTCAGTCAGCTCAGATGTGTTTGTACCTTCAGTCAGCTCAGGCGTGTTTGTACCTTCAGTCAGCTCAGGCGTGTTTGTACCTTCAGTCAGCTCAGGTGTGTTTGTACCTTCAGTCAGCTCAGGTGTGTTTGTACCTTCAGTCAGCTCAGGCGTGTTTGTACCTTCAGTCAGCTCATGTGTGTTTGTACCTTCAGTCAGCTCAGATGTGTTTGTACCTTCAGTCAGCTCAGGTGTGCTTGTACCTTCAGTCAGCTCAGGTGTGGTTGTACCTTCAGTCAGCTCAGGCGTGTTTGTACCTTCAGTCAGCTCAGGCGTGTTTGTACCTTCAGTCAGCTCAGGTGTGTTTGTACCTTCAGTCAGCTCAGGTGTGTTTGTACCTTCAGTCAGCTCAGGCGTGTTTGTACCTTCAGTCAGCTCATGTGTGTTTGTACCTTCAGTCAGCTCAGATGTGTTTGTACCTTCGGTCAGCTCAGGTGTGTTTGTCTGAGCTTCAGTCAGCTCAGGTGTATTTGTACCTTCAGTCAGCTCAGATGTGTTTGTACAGGTGTGGTTGTACCTTCAGTCAGCTCAGGTGTTTTTGTACCTTCAGTCAGCTCAGGTATGGTTGTACCTTCAGTCAGCTCAGATGTGTTTGTAGCTTCAGTCAGCTCAGGTGTGTTTGTACCTTCAGTCAGCTCAGGTGTGTTTGTACCTTCAGTCAGCTCAGATGTGTTTGTACCTTCAGTCAGCTCAGGTGTGGTTGTACCTTCAGTCAGCTCAGGCGTGTTTGTACCTTCAGTCAGCTCAGGTGTGCTTGTACCTTCAGTCAGCTCAGGTGTGGTTGTACCTTCAGTCAGCTCAGGCGTGTTTGTACCTTCAGTCAGCTCAGGTGTATTTGTACCTTCAGTCAGCTCAGGTGTGTTTGTACCTTCAGTCAGCTCAGGTGTATTTGTACCTTCAGTCAGCTCAGGTGTATTTGTACCTTCAGTCAGCTCAGGTGTATTTGTACCTTCAGTCAGCTCAGATGTGTTTGTACAGGTGTGGTTGTACCTTCAGTCAGCTAAGGTGTATTTGTACCTTCAGTCAGCTCAGATGTGTTTGTACAGGTGTGTTTGTACCTTCAGTCAGCTCAGGTGTATTTGTACCTTCAGTCAGCTCAGATGTGTTTGTACAGGTGTGGTTGTACCTTCAGTCAGCTCAGGTGTGTTTGTACCTTCAGACAGCTCAGATGTGTTTATACCTTCAGCCAGCTCAGGTGTGTTTGTACCTTCAGTCAGCTCAGGCGTGTTTGTACCTTCAGTCAGCTCAGATGTGTTTGTACCTTCGGTCAGCTCAGGTGTGTTTGTGCCTTCAGTCAGCTCAGGTGTGGTTGTACCTTCAGTCAGCTCAGGTGTGGTTGTACCTTCAGTCAGCTCAGATGTGGTTGTACCTTCAGTCAGCTCAGGCGTGTTTGTACCTTCAGTCAGCTCAGGTGTGGTTGTACCTTCAGTCAGCTCAGGTGTGTTTGTACCTTCAGTCAGCTCAGGTGTGTTTGTACCTTCAGTCAGCTCAGGCGTGTTTGTACCTTCAGTCAGCTCAGGCGTGTTTGTACCTTCAGTCAGCTCAGGTGTGTTTGTACCTTCAGTCAGCTCAGGTGTGTTTGTACCTTCAGTCAGCTCAGGTGTGTTTGTACCTTCCGTCAGCTCAGGTGTGTTTGTACCGTCAGTCAGCTCAGGTGTGTTTGTACCTTCAGTCAGCTCAGGTGGGTTTGTACCTTCAGTCAGCTCAGGCGTGTTTGTACCGTCAGTCAGCTCAGGCGTGTTTGTACCTTCGGTCAGCTCAGGCGTGTTTGTACCTTCGGTCAGCTCAGGTGTGTTTGTACCTTCGGTCAGCTCAGGCGTGTTTGTACCTTCAGTCAGCTCAGGTGTGTTTGTACCTTCAGTCAGCTCAGGTGTGTTTGTACCTTCAGTCAGCTCAGGTGTGTTTGTACCTTCAGTCAGCTCAGGTGTGTTTGTACCGTCAGTCAGCTCAGGTGTGTTTGTACCTTCAGTCAGCTCAGGCGTGTTTGTACCGTCAGTCAGCTCAGGCGTGTTTGTACCTTCGGTCAGCTCAGGCGTGTTTGTACCTTCAGTCAGCTCAGGCGTGTTTGTACCGTCAGTCAGCTCAGGCGTGTTTGTACCTTCAGTCAGCTCAGGTGTGTTTGTACCTTCAGTCAGCTCAGGCGTGTTTGTACCTTCAGTCAGCTCAGGTGTGTTTGTACCTTCAGTCAGCTCAGATGTGGTTGTATCTTCAGTCAGCTCAGGTGTGGTTGTACCTTCAGTCAGCTCAGGCGTGTCTGTACCTTTAGTCAGCTCAGGTGTGTTTGTACCTTCAGTCAGCTCAGGCGTGTTTGTACCTTCAGTCAGCTCAGATGTGTTTGTACCTTCAGTCAGCTCAGGCGTGTTTGTACCTTCAGTCAGCTCAGGCGTGTTTGTACCTTCAGTCAGCTCAGGTGTGTTTGTACCTTCAGTCAGCTCAGGCGTGTTTGTACCTTCAGTCAGCTCAGGTGTGTTTGTACCTTCAGTCAGCTCAGATGTGGTTGTACCTTCAGTCAGCTCAGGTGTGGTTGTATCTTCAGTCAGCTCAGGCGTGTCTGTACCTTTAGTCAGCTCAGGTGTGTTTGTACCTTCAGTCAGCTCAGGCGTGTTTGTACCTTCAGTCAGCTCAGATGTGTTTGTACCTTCAGTCAGCTCAGGCGTGTTTGTACCTTCAGTCAGCTCAGGTGTGTTTGTACCTTCAGTCAGCTCAGGCGTGTTTGTACCTTCAGTCAGCTCAGGTGTGTTTGTACCTTCAGTCAGCTCAGGCGTGTCTGTACCTTCAGTCAGCTCAGGTGTGTTTGTACCTTCAGTCAGCTCAGGTGTGGTTGTACCTTCGGTCAGCTCAGGCATGTCTGTACCTTCAGTCAGCTCAGGCGTGTTTGTACCTTCAGTCAGCTCAGGTGTGTTTGTACCTTCGGTCAGCTCAGGCGTGTCTGTACCTTCAGTCAGGTCAGGTGTGTTTGTACCTTCAGTCAGCTCAGGTGTGTTTGTACCTTAAGTCAGCTCAGGCGTGTTTGTACCTTCAGTCAGCTCAGGTGTGTTTGTACCTTCAGTCAGCTCAGATGTGTTTGTACAGGTGTGGTTGTACCTTCAGTCAGCTCAGGTGTGTTTGTACCTTCAGTCAGCTCAGGTGTGGTTGTACCTTCAGTCAGCTCAGATGTGTTTGTACCTTCAGTCAGCTCAGGCGTGTTTGTACCTTCAGTCAGCTCAGGCGTGTTTGTACCTTCAGTCAGCTCAGGTGTGTTTGTACCTTCGGTCAGCTCAGGTGTGTTTGTACAGGTGTGGTTGTACCTTCAGTCAGCTCAGGTGTGTTTGTACCTTCAGTCAGCTCAGGTGTGGTTGTACCTTCAGTCAGCTCAGATGTGTTTGTACCTTCAGTCAGCTCAGGCGTGTTTGTACCTTCAGTCAGCTCAGGCGTGTTTGTACCTTCAGTCAGCTCAGGTGTGTTTGTACGTTCGGTCAGCTCAGGCATGTCTGTACCTTCAGTCAGCTCAGGTGTGTTTGTACCTTCAGTCAGCTCAGGTGTGTTTGTACCTTCGGTCAGCTCAGGCGTGTCTGTACCTTCAGTCAGCTCAGGCGTGTTTGTACCTTCAGTCAGCTCAGGCGTGTTTGTACCTTCAGTCAGGTCAGGTGTGTTTGTACCTTCAGTCAGCTCAGGTGTGTTTGTACGTTCAGTCAGCTCAGGTGTGTTTGTACCTTAAGTCAGCTCAGGCGTGTCTGTACCTTCAGTCAGCTCAGGTGTGTTTGTACCTTCAGTCAGCTCAGGCGTGTTTGTACCTTCAGTCAGCTCAGGTGTGTTTGTACCTTCGGTCAGCTCAGGCATGTCTGTACCTTCAGTCAGCTCAGGTGTGTTTGTACCTTCAGTCAGCTCAGGTGTGTTTGTACCTTCGGTCAGCTCAGGCGTGTCTGTACCTTCAGTCAGCTCAGGTGTGTTTGTACCTTCAGTCAGCTCAGGTGTGTTTGTACCTTCAGTCACCTCAGGCGTGTCTGTACCTTCAGTCAGCTCAGATGTGTTTGTACCTTCAGTCAGCTCAGGCGTGTTTGTACCTTCAGTCACCTCAGGTGTGTTTGTACCTTCAGTCAGCTCAGGTGTGTTTGTACCTTCAGTCAGCTCAGGTGTGTTTGTACCTTCAGTCAGCTCAGGTGTGTTTGTACCTTCGGTCAGCTCAGGCGTGTCTGTACCTTCAGTCAGCTCAGGTGTGTTTGTACCTTCAGTCAGCTCAGGTGTGTTTGTACCTTCGGTCAGCTCAGGCGTGTCTGTACCTTCAGCCAGCTCAGGTGTGTTTGTACGTTCAGTCAGCTCAGGTCTGTTTGTACGTTCAGTCAGCTCAGGTGTGTTTGTACCTTCAGTCAGCTCAGGCGTGTTTGTACCTTCAGTCAGCTCAGGTGTGTTTGTACCTTCAGTCAGCTCAGGCGTGTCTGTACCTTCAGTCAGCTCAGGTGTGTTTGTACCTTCAGTCAGCTCAGGTGTGTTTGTACCTTCGGTCAGCTCAGGCGTGTCTGTACCTTCAGTCAGCTCAGGTGTGTTTGTACCTTCAGTCAGCTCAGGCGTGTCTGTACCTTCAGTCAGCTCAGATGTGTTTGTACCTTCAGTCAGCTCAGGTGTGTCTGTACCTTCAGTCAGCTCAGATGTGTTTGTACCTTCAGTCAGCTCAGGCGTGTCTGTACCTTCAGTCAGCTCAGATGTGTTTGTACCTTCAGTCAGCTCAGGTGTGTTTGTACCTTCAGTCAGCTCAGGCGTGTCTGTACCTTCAGTCAGCTCAGGTGTGTTTGTACCTTCAGTCAGCTCAGGTGTGTTTGTACCTTCGGTCAGCTCAGGCGTGTCTGTACCTTCAGTCAGCTCAGGCGTGTCTGTACCTTCAGTCAGCTCAGGTGTGTTTGTACCTTCAGTCAGCTCAGGTGTGTTTGTACCTTCGGTCAGCTCAGGCGTGTCTGTACCTTCAGTCAGCTCAGGTGTGTCTGTACCTTCAGTCAGCTCAGGTGTGTTTGTACCTTCAGTCAGCTCAGGCGTGTCTGTACCTTAAGTCAGCTCAGATGTGTTTGTACCTTCAGTCAGCTCAGGTGTGTCTGTACCTTCAGTCAGCTCAGATGTGTTTGTACCTTCAGTCAGCTCAGGCGTGTCTGTACCTTCAGTCAGCTCAGATGTGTTTGTACCTTCAGTCAGCTCAGGTGTGTTTGTACCTTCAGTCAGCTCAGGTGTGTTTGTACCTTCAGTCAGCTCAGGCGTGTTTGTACCTTCAGTTAGCTCAGATGTGTTTGTACCTTCGGTCAGCTCAGGTGTGGTCTTGGAGAGCTGCTCTAGTTCCCAGCCCAGGTGCAGAGACTCGTCCATGCTTTGTTTCTGAGCCATCTCTAGCGTCAGGTTCTCCTCCATCAGCTCCTCCATGCGCTTCCGGTCCATGTCCCGCTCCTGCAACACAACACCATCATATATCAGGACTAGCATACTGCACATCTTGGGTTTAAAACAAATCATTATATTTATGCAAAGTTGATAGACTGTCCTGTCATTTATTTATGTTCTCCGTTTGAAAACAGACTTTGTACATTTATTTTGCCTATTGTTAATCGTGTTGCTGCTGTTGCAACAAATAGAAAGATGTAATTGATTACTAAGCTTCACTAAAGGCAAGGCAAGTTTATTTATATAGCACATTTCATACACGGTGGTAATTCAAAGTGCTTTACATAGAAGGAATTAAAATAATCAAAAGAAATAAGATTAATTAAAACAGTTTAGAATAAAAAGGAAATAAAATGGTGCAAACAGTCAAACAGACAGTGGTACAGTGCTCACTCAGTAAATGCACAGCTAAACAGAAGTGTTGTGAGTCTGGATGTGAATGTGACTGTAGGAGCACATCTGATCTCTTCTGGAAGAGTTCCAGTATAGCAGCTAAAGCAGACTCACCATGCTTACAGTGAAGCCTCGGTGTTTCAAGCTGATGTGATCCTAATGATCTGAGTGATCTGTTGGGTTTATATTCAGTGAGCATATCTGCAATGTATTGAGGTCCTAGGCCATTGAATGATTTATATACCAGTAATAATACTTTAAAATCAATCCTAAATGTAACTGTCAGCCAGTGTAAAGACCTGAGGACTGGTGTGATGTGTTCATATGTTCTGGTTCTGCTCAGCGTTCTGTATGAGCTGCAACTGTCTTATGGTGTTTTTGGGAAGGCCAGTGAGGAGTCCATTACAATAATCCACCCTGCTGGTGATGAAAGCATGCACAAGTTTCTCTAAGTCTTGACTGGAAACAAAGCATCTAATTCTTGCAATATTTTTCAGGTGATAGTATGCTGATTTAGTTATTGCTTTGACATGACTACTGAAACTAAGGTCTGACTCCAGAGACACACCAAGATTCCTGACTTGATTTTTAGTTGTTTGACCCCTACGTGTATGCATTCACCTTGAGAACTTCATCTTTGTTTCCAAACGCAATGCAATAAAGTAGCAATGCTTTTTTTATTAAGGCGGTTTAGAAATATATATATATATATATATATATATATATATATATATTTATTTTTTTAAATTGTTAAAATAATCTTTACGTGCTTTATTTGTAAACTGTTTGTTCACCTGATAAAATATATTATTTAAAAAAGAAACTTTAGTGAGAGTGCACTTCATTTTTTGTTTTGCACTTTTATTCAGAAATAAGAGTTGTTTTGTTTGGTTTGCAAGGAGGGAGTGAAAATACATAAATTACAGTATTGAAAACAGTGTTAAATAAAACAGTGTGTTCATTTCAGCGCTGTTGTTATAAAGGGGTCAAAAACAGAAAAAACAATTAACAGTTCTGCATATCGTTTATCGGACACATAAACTTCCAAATAATCATATCAGTAATAAAAAAATCAACATCGGTCGATCTCTACTCTACAGTGCTGTTTAAATATACGTTTCATCACTATATGCTCTCTCACCCTCTCCATGTCGTGGATCTTGTTTTTGAGCTGCAGATTTTCCTTCTCCAGCTCGTGATGTTTATCAGATCGAGCTCTGAATGACTCCAGCTGATCCTCCAGCATGCTTTTGGTCTCCAGCAATACCTGATTGTCCTCCTTCAATTCCTGCATGGACACATATAATCATAACAGCCATCAAAATCAGCCATCACCCTCGTGAACACAAACAATCAATAACTGCCACAGCATTCCCAGCATTCCCTGGTGAACACACACACACAATCAATAACTGCCACAGCATTCCCAGCATTCCCTGGTGAACACACACAATCAATAACTGCCACAGCATTCCCAGCATTCCCTGGTGAACACACACACACAATCAATAACTGCCACAGCATTCCCAGCATTCCCTCGTGAACACACACACACAATCAATAACTGCCACAGCATTCCCAGCATTCCCTCGTGAACACACACAATCAATAACTTCCACAGCATTCCCAGCATTCCCTCGTGAACACACAACACTAGGGATGCTCCGATTGATCGGACGCCGATCATGATCGGCCGATATTGGCTAAAAATAGATTGATCGGCGAACCGCAAAAGCGCCGATCAAAAAAGCCGATCACGTGACGTAAATTACTCACGCGACTTTTTCCCACCTGCATGCGTGGCGCACGGGCACACAACAGCAGAGTGGAGCTTGCCAGTGGCAACATGAGTTCTTCACCGGAACGAATAGGGAGTCTCCCAACGGATTGAAGCGCGCGTCCGAGTGAAGACCGTGCACCGCGCGAGCCACAACAGAACGCGGTATCTGCGCCACTGATCGCTGCGGCAACGAGCACTTTGATCACTTGATAAAAAAAAAAAAACATTTCAGCGCTAGATCGCCTCTTATTTAACAAATGAACAAAATGAATGCTCTGAGTTAACTGGAGATGTTTTTATTTATTTGTATTGGTACATTCGTGCCGCGAGATGTTTCAAAAGTGGTGGTGGTATTTTATTTTTTTTGATCTGACGTAGTTGGTTCCTCAACTACATCAGATTCAGATTCAGATTATTTTATTTAATGCCATGTCAGCATTCAAAGCTATTTTCATGGCAAAAATTCAATTATAATTAAAGCTGCAAGCAGCATTTAGCGGTGTTCAAGCAGTTAAGGCATTTAAGATTTTTAACCACACAAGCATCAAAAGACATTACGTTTTATGTAGCAAGCATTTAACCACTGATATCATAGATGGAATAGACCATGTTTTAGCATGATTTACCATGATATACCACATTTTAGTGTGATTTTTCATGATTTACCATGTTCCAGTATGATTTACCATGAATCTAGCATGATTTACCATGATTTACCAAGTTCTAGTATGATTTACTACGTTCTAGGATGATTTACCATAGAGCAGTGGTTCCCAAACCTGTCCTGAAGGACCCGTTTTCTCTGTCTCTCTAATCAATCACACCTGATTCAACTCATCAGCTCAATAACCTATGTGATTATGAGCTGATGAGTTGAATCAGGTGTGTTTGATTAGGGTTCCCAACACTGCCATAGAGTACCGTGATTCTAGCATGATTTACCATAGTTTATCATGATTTACCACATTGCTAGCATTGATGTGAAGTGTCAGTACAAATGAAGTGATAAACTCTGACAAAATATGATTGTGTTATAATAGTAATTGTTATACAAGTGATTTTAGTGTCTAAATATGAATGCACCTGTTAAAAGACTTCATTAATAAGTAGAATGAGCCAATAAGTGGTCTTCTACTGCCCTCTGCTGGCCACTTTCATTTTGACAGTTTTTCCATTTTAACTCCTTTATGCAAGCTTACACACACACACACACACACACACACACACACACACACACACACACACACAAAATCATTATGAAAATATATTTGAATGTTATTTCATACATGTCTTTGCAAACTATTAATCAGATTATTCAGAATTTATTCAGAAACATAGGACTACACACACATTCTGTTGTAGATACAGAGATTTGAACTATGTCTCATTCAGGATTCACATTTGTCAATGTGACAGAATTGTCAATAGTGATACTTCAATAGATGAAATTTGACTTAATGTGATTGTAAATGTTAAAATAGTGACTTTATAAAGTCTAAATAGTAATTTTGTCACACTACTCAAGTATAATTCATATTTTAAACAGCAGGGGGCAGTAAAATACTACTTATTGGCTTAATATGCCATTATATTCATTTAATTTTCTCATTTTTAACTGTTATAGAGGCAAATTTTTTCCGATCTGTTTGAAATTTTTCATGATTGTTTGGAGTCATATGGCACATGTTCTGACTTGTTTTTAAGAAGATCTGAGCATTCATTGAAGAGATATAGGCTTTTGGGGACACTAGGTCAAGGCTACATTGTGAAGTGACCCTATTACAGCCATCCAAATGAAGTTGTTCAACTTTTTCTGATAATTATTGATCTAGAGAGTCCAGAGAATTGTACTGCACTTGTTTTGAACATTATGATATGAACATTACATGATAATAAATGGAAAACACCATTTACAGCAAATACAGGCAATTTACCATAGGAAATACATTGTTTCAAAGCTTTTTAACAGTTATAGCACCACCTATGGTCCGATCTCCATAAAATTTGGCATGGTTTTTAAGGATGTTATGTCACATATGCTCACCAATTTTTGTGAAGTTCTGAGTTTTCGTATAGGATTTATAGGCTTTTGACTATATTTTGCCACGCCCATTTTATAAATGACCCTGTTATAGCCAACCAAATGCCAAATTTCAACTTTTTTTTGATAATTATTGATCTAGAGAGTCCAGAGAATTGTCCTAGACTGGTCTGGTTCCGATCGGGCGAAAATCCTAGGACTAGTTCGCAAAAGTAGGTTTTAAACATATTTGTGAATATTTAATGAACGATTTGATTGACAGCAATGGTTCTAGAGGCAAAGTTGTTCAGCATGAGGAGATCTATCAAATGATATGCATTTTGTGGGGATGTGTGCCACACCACGTGATTACAGAGCCGTAAAACTCGTTAGCGCCAACTAGTGGCCGATTTCTTTCAAAACTCTTACAGACCTCTTGGGCCATGAGTCGAACATGCCCATCGAGTTTCGTTCCGATCGGCCTCCGTTAACCTCGTCTCACAGGTGCTCAAACTTCATTGGCCGATGGCGGCCATGTTTTTTGAGATACGCCAATGTCCTTTTATACATACATGGGGCCTTGGACCAAGACACTGCATACCAATTTTCAAGTCAATCGGACCAACGGTCAGGTGGTCATAGCCCTATTTATGTTTTTTTAATGTTATAGCGCCACCTAGTGCCCAATCGTCGCGATTTTTTTACTGTGACCTCAGAATGAACTTATTCACATGTGTACCGAGTTTGGTGAAGCTATCTCATTTACTTCTTGAGTTATAGCCATTTTAGTAAAATAGGCTCCGCCCACAACGTTCATTTTGCGCCCCCTAGCGACCTTGAATCAAAATTTCAACTTTTTTTCGATAATTATTGATATTCAGACTCCAGAGAACATTTTGGCACTGGTTTGGTTCCGATCGGGCGAAAAACCAGGGACTAATTCGCAAAAGTAGTTTTTCGACAAAATTCAAAATGGCGGAAATTCTATCATGGCGGAAATGAAATCGGAGATATACGTTTTTTACTTCAGGTTTCCAGCTTTCCAGAGATATAAGACACTTGAGTCTACGACATACGGTCTAGGAGTTATGAGCAGTTTTGCGCAATTGGTTGCTATAGCGCCACCTATGGGCCAATCGGGCTCATAATTTGATAACCTCTCCTCGATTTTTGTACTACCATCTGACAAAGTTTCAAGTCTCTAGCACTTACGGTTTGGTCTGCACGATGCGTTTTAGCGGAGAATAATAATAATAAAAATCAGTACAAATACAATAGGTTTTCAGCACTTCGTGCTTGAACACCTAAAAATCAGTACAAATACAATAGGTTTTCAGCACTTCGTGCTTGAACACCTAAAAATACAAATATCATATTTAAATACAATAAAACAAAACAAATATAAACAAGAAGTCATTTTTTACAATATATATTTTTAAATGAACATATAATAAAAAATCCAAAACCTTTTCAGGCATAATCTCATTAAATATGTCCTTTAATGAAGTAACTTCAAAAAAGAGCATTCTGCTCAACTACATCAGACGTTCATAATAAAAACAGAAAAAAACTTGCCATAGTTTTGTCCTTTTATCAGTAGCCAGTTTTGGTGTAACAAGTTGTACATTTTGTTGCCAATTAGTAAATGTCGTGGGTGTATTAAGAGGCTACAATTTCCAAATATGTCTAAGTGTAACTTGATCCCCTCCCATTAGGCTGATCTGATGTGTGTTGGTCTGCCTGATCCCTCTTTGTTTGGAATAATTTAACGTTACTCTGCCTTATTTGGGAAAGCTGGCCTACAGTAGCCTTAAGACATCTAATTTTCTAAGTACAATTAAATAAACACATTTCTACAAATGGTGCAAACTCTGCTAGATTATAGATAAAAGATTCCCATTCCCCTGCCATTCTGTGATCGGCAGTGATCGGCAATCGGCAGATCATGATTTTGGTGATCGGTAATCGGCCCCAAAAATGCTGATCGGAGCATCTCTACACAACACACAATCAATAACTGCCACAGCATTCCCTCGTGAAACGCACACAATCAATAACTTCCAGAGCATTCCCAACATTCCCTCATGAACACACACACAATCAATAACTTCCACAGCATTCCCAGCATTCCCTCATGAACACAAACAATCAATAACCGCCACAGCATTCCCAGCATTCCCTCATGAAAGCAAACAATCAACAACTGCCACAGCATTCCCTCATAAACACAAACAATCAATAACTGCCACAGCATTCCCAGCATTCCCTCGTGAAACACAATCAATAACCGTCACAGCATTCCCAGCATTCCATCGTGAAACACAATCAATAACCGTCACAGCATTCCCTCATGAACACATCAATAACTGCCACAGCATTCCCAGCATTCCCTCGTGAAACACAATCAATAACCGTCACAGCATTCCCAGCATTCCATCGTGAAACACAATCAATAACCGTCACAGCATTCCCAGCATTCCATCGTGAAACACAATCAATAACCGTCACAGCATTCCCAGCATTCCATCGTGAAACACAATCAATAACCGTCACAGCATTCCCTCATGAACACATCAATAACTGCCACAGCATTCCCAGCATTCCATCGTGAAACACAATCAATAACCGTCACAGCATTCCCAGCATTCCATCGTGAAACACAATCAATAACCGTCACAGCATTCCCTCATGAACACATCAATAACTGCCACAGCATTCCCAGCATTCCATCGTGAAACACAATCAATAACCGCCACAGCATTCCCTTATAAACACACAATCAATAACAGCCACAGCATTCCCAGCATTCCATCGTGAAACACAATCAATAACCGTCACAGCATTCCCAGCATTCCATCGTGAAACACAATCAATAACCGCCACAGCATTCCCAGCATTCCCTCGTGAAACACAATCAATAACCGTCACAGCATTCCCAGCATTCCATCGTGAAACACAATCAATAACCGCCACAGCATTCCCTTATAAACACACAATCAATAACTGCCACAGCATTCCCAGCATTCCCTCGTGAAACACAATCAATAACCGTCACAGCATTCCCAGCATTCCATCGTGAAACACAATCAATAACCGCCACAGCATTCCCTTATAAACACACAATCAATAACTGCCACAGCATTCCCAGCATTCCCTCGTGAAACACAATCAATAACCGTCACAGCATTCCCAGCATTCCATCGTGAAACACAATCAATAACCGTCACAGCATTCCCAGCATTCCATCGTGAAACACAATCAATAACCGTCACAGCATTCCCTCATGAACACATCAATAACTGCCACAGCATTCCCAGCATTCCATCGTGAAACACAATCAATAACCGCCACAGCATTCCCTTATAAACACACAATCAATAACAGCCACAGCATTCCCAGCATTCCATCGTGAAACACAATCAATAACCGTCACAGCATTCCCTCATGAACACATCAATAACTGCCACAGCATTCCCAGCATTCCATCGTGAAACACAATCAATAACCGCCACAGCATTCCCTTATAAACACACAATCAATAACAGCCACAGCATTCCCAGCATTCCCTCATGAAACACACAATCAATAACCGCCACAGCATTCCCAACATTCACTCGTGAAACACAATCAATAACCGCCACAGCATTCCCTTATAAACACACAATCAATAACCGTCACAGCATTCCCAGCATTCCATCGTGAAACACAATCAATAACTGCCACAGCATTCCCAGCATTCCATCGTGAAACACAATCAATAACCGCCACAGCATTCCCTTATAAACACACAATCAATAACTGCCACAGCATTCCCAGCATTCACTCGTGAACACACACCATCCAGGGATTTTCCTGGCTCAAAATGAGGCCGAGGTGGTATAATTGTAACACTAGGGGGGTCCGGGGGCATGCACCCCCGGGAGAAAATTTTGTACATTTTAAAGATAAATTCATTAATCTGGTGCACTTTGAGTCACTCGAATCTGTTGTTAAAAATAAATAATAATCCACCCGCCAACCACCCATATTCTTTGATTTAGATATCTGCATCTGATCATCACATTACAATTATTCAATTAAGCATGATAATATGGTAACATATCACACAATTAACATTTATTTAAATTAAAAGTTCTTTTGGCAAAATTACATTTTCTTTATAGCCTAAACAGAGGCTTTACTCCCTTTAAACTTATTGTCAATGTTTCATTTTTGAAAACACTCTTATCGGAACAATTGTTTGTACCTTTATAAAGGGCATTTTCCCCCTAATTTTATTTAATGTATGCTCTAAATTTCATTTAAAATTCTTACATTTTATCAATACATTCAATTAAAATAATAAGACACTAGGCTGTTACCAATCAAATTAAATAATTTACATTGAAAAATTATAACTGTATTAAATGAGATTATTTTGAATATTTTTTGAATATACAAGGAATGTTGAAAAGAATGATACTTTGAAACTAAACCGCCAGTAGGAGGCGGCAGGCGGCCGTCTTAATGAGCGAGTCGAGTCATTAATGTAAACGATTCGTTCAAACGGCTGATTGATTCAGAATGAGGCGGTTTAATAATGGGCAATTGAATCTTTGACTCAAGCGATTAGTTCAAAACGCTGAATGATTCAGTAATGAATCATGGATGAGTGTTGCTGTGAGACGCGATATGGTTCTGTTGTTTGGAACTATTTTCGCTGCTAAAACAGAACAAAAACAGTCTAAAAATTTAAGTAACTTAATTTTAACTATTTGTTTATTGAACTTTTATGAAATTAATATCTCGCTTTCAATCGTGATGGCATTCAGGAAAACAGCACTCTGGTCGTGTGTAGCCTATATATTGTTTCTTAACTATAATTAATGTTATAAATAACTGCGCGAGACTCAACAGCGCAACTTTGTTACCGTCCGTACATTAGGTACCATGATGGGAGTTCCGTGTCTTTATTACACTCATTTAGCTGTCATCCACCCTCGATTGAATGGAATGTTTTTATTACTCGGCCCGTTCGACCCGCGGATTATGATCCGTGCAGCACTATCGGCAAACTACACGGTTAGAGAATGGACACAAGCGGGAATCGCGACAGAACTGTCACGGTGGAAAAAGTGTATATGAGCACGTGACTGTCTGTCCGAGTTTTGTCGAGAGGCGGAGGCAGCACGAAATTTGACGGAGGCGGCCGCCTCATAATTGTCTATGCAGGAAAAACCCTGCAATCAATAACCGCCACAGCATTCCCAACATTCCCTCGTGAACACACACAATCAAAAACTGCCACAGCATTCCCAACATTCCCTTATAAACACACAATCAATAGCCTAACCGCCACAGCATTCCCAACATTCCCTCATGAACACACACAATCAATAACTGCCACAGCATTCCCAACATTCCCTTATAAACACAAACAATCAATAGCCTAACCGCCACAGCATTCCCAACATTCCCTCGTGAACAGACACAATCAATAACTGCCACAGCATTCCCAACATTCCCTCATGAACACAAACAATCAATAACCGCCACAGCATTCCCAACATTCCCTCATGAACACAAACAATCAATAACCGCCACAGCATTCCCAACATTCACTCGTGAAACACACAATCAATAACCGCCACAGCATTCCCTTATAAACACACAATCAATAACTGCCACAGCATTCCCAACATTCCCTCATGAAACACACAATCAATAACCGCCACAGCATTCCCAACATTCACTCGTGAACACACACAATCAATAACAGCCACAGCATTCCCAGCATTCACTCATGAAACACACAATCAATAACCGCCACAGCATTCCCTTATAAACACACAATCAATAACCGCCACAGCATTCCCAGCATTCCCTCATGAACACACACAATCAATAACAGCCACAGCATTCCAAGCATTCACTCATGAAACACACAATCAATAACAGCCACAGCATTCCCAACATTCCCTCGTGAACACACAATCAATAATCGCCACAGCATTCCCAATAGTGCTGGGCAACGATTAATCGCGATTAATCGCATCCAAAATAAAAGTTTGTGTTTACATAATATATGTGTGTGTACTGTGTATAATTATTTTTTATATATATAAATACACACATATGCATGTATATATTTAAGAAAATATGTTATTTATATATAAAATATAATATTTATATATAATATTAATTATGTTTAAATATATATACAGTATATACATGCAAATGTTTCTTAAATATATACATGCATATGTGTACATTTATATATAAAATATAATTATACACCGTACACACACATATATTATGTAAACACAAACTTTTATTTTGGATGCGATTAATCGCGATTAATCATTGCCCAGCACTAATTCCCAACATTCCCTCGTGAACACACACAATCAATAACCGCCACAGCATTCCCAACATTCACTCGTGAACACACACAATCAATAACAGCCACAGCATTCCCAGCATTCACTCATGAAACACACAATCAATAACCGCCACAGCATTCCCTTATAAACACACAATCAATAACCGCCACAGCATTCCCAGCATTCCCTCATGAACACACACAATCAATAATCGCCACAGCATTCCCAACATTCCATCGTGAACAGACACAATCAATAACCGCCACAGCATTCCCAACATTCACTCGTGAACACACAATCAATAACAGCCACAGCATTCCCAGCATTCACTCATGAAACACACAATCAATAACTGCCACAGCATTCCCTTATAAACACACAATCAATAACCGCCACAGCATTCCAAGCATTCACTCATGAAACACACAATCAATAACAGCCACAGCATTCCCAACATTCCCTCGTGAACACACAATCAATAATCGCCACAGCATTCCCAACATTCCCTCGTGAACACACACAATCAATAACTGCCACAGCATTCCCAACATTCCCTCGTGAACACACACAATCAATAACTGCCACAGCATTCCCAACATTCCATCGTGAACAGACACAATCAATAACCGCCACAGCATTCCCAACATTCCCTCGTGAACACACACAATCAATAACTGCCACAGCATTCCCAACATTCCATCGTGAACAGACACAATCAATAACCGCCACAGCATTCCCAACATTCACTCGTGAACACACACAATCAATAACAGCCACAGCATTCCCAGCATTCACTCATGAAACACACAATCAATAACCGCCACAGCATTCCCTTATAAACACACAATCAATAACCGCCACAGCATTCCCAGCATTCCCTCATGAACACACACAATCAATAACAGCCACAGCATTCCCAACATTCCCTCGTGAACACACAATCAATAATCGCCACAGCATTCCCAACATTCACTCGTGAACACACACAATCAATAATCGCCACAGCATTCCCAACATTCACTCGTGAACACACACAATCAATAACAGCCACAGCATTCCCAGCATTCACACATGAAACACACAATCAATAACCACCACAGCATTCCCTTATAAACACACAATCAATAACCGCCACAGCATTCCCAGCATTCCCTCATGAACACACACAATCAATAACAGCCACAGCATTCCCAACATTCCCTCGTGAACACACAATCAATAATCGCCACAGCATTCCCAACATTCACTCGTGAACACACACAATCAATAACAGCCACAGCATTCCCAACATTCACACATGAAACACACAATCAATAATCGCCACAGCATTCCCAACATTCACTCGTGAACACACACAATCAATAATCGCCACAGCATTCCCAACATTCACTCGTGAACACACACAATCAATAACAGCCACAGCATTCCCAACATTCCCTTATAAACACACAATCAATAGCCTAACCGCCACAGCATTCCCAACATTCACTCGTGAACACACACAATCAATAACAGCCACAGCATTCCCAACATTCACTCGTGAACACACACAATCAATAATCGCCACAGCATTCCCAACATTCACTCGTGAACACACACAATCAATAACAGCCACAGCATTCCCAACATTCCCTTATAAACACACAATCAATAGCCTAACCGCCACAGCATTCCCAACATTCACTCGTGAACACACACAATCAATAACAGCCACAGCATTCCCAGCTAGGGGTGGGAGATATTGACAAAAATGAATATCTCGATATTTTTTTTCAATATCTCGATATCGATATTCAGACGATATTTTTGCAATCCTTCAAAGAAATGTGTGCAAACTGGCAAAGAAGGTCCAGTTGGTCTTTTGACTTGCTGCATTTGATTTGACCTATTATAGAATTAGGCCTACTAGTACATAAAGATATGAGACATTATTGATTTAAAGACTCCTAAACTTTTTAAAATAATAAAAATATTATTCAATAAAGTCTTTATTGTTCTTTTATATTTTTAATAGGGGTGTAACGGTTCATAAAATTCACGGTTCGGTTTGATACGATACAGTGGTGTCACGGTTCGGTACGTTTTCGATACAGCAAAAAATAAAGAAATGCCATAGAAATTTCCTATTTATTAAAAGAAAAAAATATTTTTAAATAAGTGTGAGTTTTCCTACATCTTGAAACTTTTAGTTTTATAAATAGGGGTAATCTTTGAAGGATGAACAAATAATGTTTTGGTCATCACATTAAAAATAACATTTAAATAACATATAACATTTGAGTTTTGAAGTGCTGGAAAAAGATGTGTGACGTACTTGAAAGCATTTTAATATTTCTGCAAAAGTTCCATGGTTACAAGTTAGTGTTACTAAGTTACATTAAATCCATGGTGAATGATCTGTGGACTTAAAACCTATAAGTTAACTAGTTCATTCATGGAACGATGTTTCTCCTGGTTTCCACGTCAGCGCTGTTTGATCAGTTAATAACGGAATTGTAACGCTTCTCACTAGATCTCGCAGCGATGTTATTGCTTCAGTGGCGAATTCAAATGCTTTGTTTACTGGATCTCTTATGTAGTAACGGTGTTGCTTAATCAAGATCGGCTCGCGCTGCACTGACATTCGTCAGAACCGGTCCGAACTGATAAACGGTCCGTGAAGCACAAAATAATGAGTTTCGTTCCGCTTTCATTACATTTGCCATTTGATGTTGCGCAACGTTGTGGTGTTCGTTCCAGCGCGGATTTTGGTCGGCAGGAAAAATGGTCCAACCACCGGAATTGTTCGGTTTGTAATGCGTACCGAACCGATCTCTTGGGAAAATGTATTCCATCTTTTGGATATTCAGCGCATGCGCGTGCGGTGATTGTTTGTGTTTGGAGCTCCGTCGAATTGATTCATTAATCCTTGATTTTCTTCTTTACCACTCATTTATAAACAAGTACTTTCTATTTTTATATCGTGTGAACTTATCCTCGATACTATTCCCTATAAAAAACAATCGGATTGCTTTGATATCGCTACTTAGATCCAACTTTGCGAATCCCAGCTACTAGCCTTTTAGCCCACTAGCATTTCACGCGTGGCCTCGCGCCAATCGACCGTCGGATTTTACACCCGTTTCACTGAAAGGATACGGGTTATATCCAGGATTTCAGTCCTAAATTAGTAGTGATATTGGTAGTATCACTACTAATTTACTGTTCATCTGTTATAATGGCGAATATATCGGATGTGTGTCTAACGCTACCTCTGAGTGCAGGTGAGGACACATTCGAGCTGCATTCGGTGCTGTTGGAGCTGGAGTCCGTGGAGAAGCAGATCCGTGGTCTGCTAGAGAGGCAAGCCGAGCTGCGAGATCGGCGATCAGCGCTTGAAACATCACGCGCCGATGCTCACAAGTCAGTGGTTAGTAACTTTTTGACTCCGACTTCGTCTACTCCGTGCGTTTCTCTGCCCAGGAGGACGCGATCATCTCTGGCTTCATTCACTCCGGCACCGACACAAAGCCATGGACCCTGGGTGATCCCTCAGCGGAAGACACGAGCCAGGACCAGACCTAGAACCTCTCCACCGCTCCCGGTCTTCGAGATCTCCACCCGGAACCGCTTCTCCCCTCTTCGCGAGTCGGAACGTCACGACGCCGTGATCATCGGCAGTTCCATCGTCCGTCATGTCCGCGCTACCTCAGGTAAGGGTAATGTGCGCACTCACTGCTTTCCTGGTGCTCGTGTTCTAGATGTCGCTGCACATGTTCCCGAGATCCTGAACGGTGACGAGCGCGTCGGAGCTGTGGTGCTGCACGTGGGAACGAACGACATCCGGCTGCGGCAGACGGAGGTTCTGAAGAAGGACTACAGGAGCCTGATCGAGACGGTACGCAGCACAGCGCCTGAGGCAACGATCATCGTGTCTGGACCGCTTCCCACGTACCGACTAGGACAAGAAAGGTTCAGTAGACTATTTGCTCTAAATGAATGGTTAATATCATGGTGTAATGAACAGAAACTGCTCTTTGTAAATAATTGGAATCTGTTCTGGGAGCGACCTAGGCTCTACCGTGCTGATGGCCTGCACCCCAGCAGAATCGGAGCGGCTGTGCTGTCGGACAACATCTCCAAGACGTTACACACCATCTGACTAGTAAGTCAAAGTGCAAATCACAATCTCTGCTGTCCCAACTTAATTGATACAAGTAGTGTAGAACATTATATAGAAACTGTGTCTATTCCTCGTCTAGTGAGGCCAAACAATAAATCTAGTTTAGGATCTAGGAAAAATCTTATTGTAATTAAACCAGAAAATCTAAATCTCAGTGAACAAAAAGAATTTCTAAAACTAGGTCTTCTAAACATTAGATCGCTCACACCTAAGGCGGTTATTGTAAATGAAATGGTCACAGATAATAATTTCGATGTTCTGTGCCTTACTGAAACCTGGCTTAAACCAAATGATTATTTCGGTCTAAATGAGTCTACTCCACCAGGATACTGTTATAAGCATGAGCCCCGTCCGATCGGTCGTGGCGGCGGTGTTGCAACAATCTATAGAAATATTCTAAATGTTACTCAGAAAACAGGTCACAGGTTTAATTCGTTCGAAGTACTTGTGCTAAATGTTACGCTCTTAGATGTAAGAAAGAAATCCCTATTATCTCTAGCCTTAGCGACCGTATATAGACCTCCAGGGCCCTATGCTGATTTCCTAAAAGAGTTTTCAGACTTTCTCTCAGATCTATTGGTCAATGCCGATAAAGCAATAATTGTTGGAGATTTTAACATACACGTAGATAACACAAATGATGCGTTAGGGGCTGCGTTTACAGATTTATTAAACTCATTTGGGGTCAAGCAAAACGTCAGTGGTCCCACTCATCGTCTAAATCATACACTAGATTTAATTATATCATATGGAACCAATCCAACCGATATAGATATTATAGCGCAAAGTGACGATCTCACTGATCATTGTATGGTAACGTGCATATTACGTACTGCTGAAATTTGCCATGTTGCGCCACGTTATCGACCAGGCAGAACAATCGTTCCAACCACTATAGATAGATTCACAAATAGCTTACCTGATCTATCTCAGCTGCTCAGTGAACCCCAACAAACAGATGAACTAGAGGAAATGACTAGCAGTTTGAGCACCATTTTCTCTAGTACATTAGATATTGTTGCACCAATTAGATTAAAAAAGGTTAGAGAGAAAACTAAAGCACCATGGTACAATAGTACTACACATGTTATCAAGAGAGAAACTCGTAACTTAGAGCGTAAATGGAAACAAACTAATTTAGAGGTCTTTAGAATCGCGTGGAAAGACAGTATGTCACATTATAAAAAGGCTCTAAAAGCAGCCAGGGCTGAGCATCTCCGCAAACTGATAGAAAATAACCAAAATAATCCAAGGTTTTTATTTAACACCGTGGCTAGACTAACAAATAAACAGACATCACCAGAGCAAAATATTCCGTTACAGTATAGTTGTAATGATTTTATGAATTACTTCAATGAGAAAATAGAAAGCATCCGAAATACAATTGTAAATGTACAATCCTCTATGGTGTCTTATGATTCAGCCACAATTATCGCCCCTCAAGAACAACTACACCGCTTTACAACTATAGGACAGGAAGAGCTAAATAAACTTATCTTTGCAGCGAAACCAACAACATGTTTATTAGACCCAATACCCACTAAACTACTGAAAGAAGTGTTACCTGTAGTGGAAGAGCCTCTTCTCAATATTATTAACTCGTCTTTATCTTTAGGTCATGTTCCAAAAATATTTAAGCTGGCAGTAATAAAACCTATTATTAAGAAACCGCAATTAGATCAAAATAACTTAGCAAATTACAGACCCATTTCAAATCTTCCATTTATATCTAAAATACTAGAAAAAATTGTGTCCGCTCAATTGTGCTCTTTCTTGCAAGAAAATGATATCTATGAAAAATTTCAGTCAGGATTCAGACCGCATCATAGCACAGAAACTGCGCTAGTTAAAATTACAAATGATTTACTCTTAGCTTCTGACCAAGGCTGTATCTCAATACTAGTTCTACTCGATCTTAGCGCTGCGTTCGACACTATAGATCATAAAATACTCTTGGATCGACTACAAAACTACACTGGTGTTCAGGGACAGGCATTAAGCTGGTTTAGATCGTACTTATCAGACCGTTACCATTTTGTCTGTTTAAATGGTGAAAAATCGAAGATAACGTCAGTAGACTATGGAGTGGCGCAAGGATCGGTGTTAGGCCCTCTGCTATTCTCAATATATATGCTGCCACTGGGTAATATTATAAGAAAACATGGAATTAATTTTCACTGTTATGCTGATGACACTCAATTATATATTTCATCACGACCAGATGAAAACACTAACTTATCTAAATTGACAGAGTGTCTTAAAGATATAAAATGCTGGATGACGTGTAATTTCCTGCTATTAAATTCAGATAAAACGGAGGTATTACTTATTGGTCCAAAAAACTACCCACAAAACCTCGTACAATACAACTTTAATTTAGAAGGATGTCCAGTTACTTTATCCACTACAGTAAAAGACCTGGGTGTTATACTAGACCGCAACTTGTCTTTCGAAAATCATATTTCATATGTTACAAGAACAGCCTTCTTCCACCTTAGAAATATTGCTAAGCTACGTAACATGCTATCTGTTTCTGATGCAGAAAAGTTAGTTCATGCATTCATGACCTCAAGATTAGATTACTGTAATGCTTTATTAGCTGGTTGTCCTACATCCTCAATAAACAAGCTACAGTTAGTGCAAAATGCAGCTGCTAGAGTTCTTACTAGGTCAAGAAAATATGATCATATAACACCAATTTTATCATCTCTGCACTGGTTACCTATTAAGTTCCGTATCAATTACAAAGTACTATTACTGACCTATAAAGCCCTAAATGGTCAAGCTCCTGTATATTTAATGGACCTTCTATCGCCCTACAATCCATCGCGTTCTTTAAGATCCCTAAATTCGAGGCTTCTGGTCATTCCTAGGATATCCAGATCCACTAAAGGAGGGAGGGCGTTCGCGCATTTCGCTCCTAAACTCTGGAATAGCCTTCCTGATACTGTTCGTTGCTCAGACTCGCTCTCCCAGTTCAAAACTAGATTAAAGACGCATCTCTTCAGCCAAGCATTCACATAATGCTTGCCTCTTATATTACTGTTGAATCAGATCGAATGCATTAATATTATGAACAGCAGCTACGCTAATTATTTCCCATCTGCTTTTCTGCTGTTATCTCGGGACGCTAATCCCGAGGTAAATAGCGTTCTTCAGCTACAGTCTGTATCCAGCCTCTCACGGAGACTTCAGAGTCCCCAACACCTGCGATGAGACGACTCGACGCCTGTGAAGAGACGACTCAACGCCGGCGATATGTTATGCCATAAATTAATACATGATGATTAACTAACTGTATTTTTTACGTACATTTCTGAAATGCACTTTCTGTAAAGCTGCTTTGAAACAATATGTATTGTGAAAAGCGCTATACAAATAAATTTGAATTGAATTGAATTGAATTGAATCTTTTGGACTCATTATACAACGCAATTTTCTAATGATGCAATCACGAAGCTCGCCACTTGAGGACGCCACAGACATTTAAGAAAAACTTTTTAACTTCAGACTTCATTTTTCCGCAAACAACGCACATTTTGCCTTTTCTAGCAGCTATTTTATTAATCGTACATCGGCTTTACTCTTTTGGATTGTTGCTTCAACCTAAGAAACGTAATAACACGCAGGTAAGAACTTCGTAGTTGTATATTGCAAATTAGTAGCAGCTTTACTCTTGTGCAATTGAGGAACGATCGTGATTTTGTACAAAAAATAAAATAAAATACAGTCAAACAAACCCCTACAGTATTAAAATCGCTACATATAATTGTTTAGAAGGTAGTGTGCGTTATTTGTTTTCTCTTTAACTTCCTTCAGCTCTTTTCATGTTTGGGGGGTCGGATTGTACAAATTATGAAATATTCGATATCCCAATTTTGCATATCGTCCAGACAACAATTCGGATATTATCGTCTAAACAATATATCGCCCACCTCTATTCCCAGCATTCACTCATAAAACACACAATCAATAACCGCCACAGCATTCCCAGCATTCCCTTATAAACACACAATCAATAACCGCCACAGCATTCCCAGCATTCCCTCATGAACACACACAATCAATAACCGCCACAGCATTCCCAGCATTCCCTCATGAACACAAACAATCAATAACCGCCACAGCATTCCCAGCATTCCCTCATGAACACAAACAATCAATAACTGCCACAGCATTCCCAACATTCCCTTATAAACACACAATCAATAGCCTAACCGCCACAGCATTCCCAGCATTCCCTCATGAACACAAACAATCAATAACTGCCACAGCATTCCCAACATTCACTCGTGAAACACACAATCAATAACCGCCACAGCATTCCCAGCATTCCCTTATAAACACACAATCAATAACCGCCACAGCATTCCCAGCATTCCCTCATGAACACACACAATCAATAACCGCCACAGCATTCCCAGCATTCCCTCATGAACACAAACAATCAATAATCGCCACAGCATTCCCAACATTCACTCGTGAACACACACAATCAATAACAGCCACAGCATTCCCAACATTCACACATGAAACACACAATCAATAATCGCCACAGCATTCCCAACATTCCCTCATGAACACACAATCAATAACCGCCACAGCATTCCCAGCATTCCCTCATGAACACACACAATCAATAACCGCCACAGCATTCCCAGCATTCCCTCATGAACACAAACAATCAATAATCGCCACAGCATTCCCAACATTCACTCGTGAACACACACAATCAATAACAGCCACAGCATTCCCAACATTCACACATGAAACACACAATCAATAATCGCCACAGCATTCCCAACATTCCCTTATAAACACACAATCAATAGCCTAACCGCCACAGCATTCCCAGCATTCCCTCATGAACACACACAATCAATAACCGCCACAGCATTCCCAGCATTCCCTCATGAACACAAACAATCAATAACTGCCACAGCATTCCCAACATTCCCTTATAAACACACAATCAATAGCCTAACCGCCACAGCATTCCCAGCATTCCCTCGTGAAACACAATCAATAACCGCCACAGCATTCCCAGCATTCCCTTATAAACACACAATCAATAACCGCCACAGCATTCCCAACATTCCCTTATAAATAGGGATGGCCCGATACCATTTTTTTTCAAACCGATACGAGTACGAGTATTTACATTTGTGTACTTGCCGATACCGAGTACCGATACCGATATTTCTACCGCAAAAGTAACTATAGGCTCCCAGAAAAGAAGACAGAAGACTATTTTAGAACACAGGTTAGAAGACTGTTTTTATTTTCTTCTCTGCTTGTTTTAACAAGTCTAAAAATAAATAATAATGAGTAAAATAATAAATGTATTAACACACGAACCACTGTTAATTTAACATAAAAGCAAGCAGATACTGCGTGCATGGTCTGACATGACAATGCGCGCAAAGTGCGCTCCCTTAATAATTCCTAAAAAGCTGACATCAGTTCATCGCAATCTCACACATCTCTGTTATTATCAATGAAGCTGACTGCACAATGAATCTTTAATAATATCCACACACTGTTATAATTAGAGGATTTGCCAGCATACAGAATTCAACACTGAACAAAAAAGTTTTGAGCGGTGAGGGGAGTCTATCTTAAATGCTTCTGATTGGCCATTGCGTTCAAGAAATCAACACATATGTCTGTGATTGGCTACATCGCTCAACGCTGCAAACATGTTATGAATAGAAACTCTGGCCTGTAAATCATTTCTATTTTGTTTTAGCTGTTCTTCTTGTTTTTCTGCAACAGATGAATAAAAATCTATTAGTTTTAATATGTTTTATTCATAGCTATTTCTAGTTTGCGGGAGTCCCACGAATCGTTTTTATTCTCCCGCAACCCGCACACAAAGAGTGAGTGCATTACCGCCCGCACTCGGCCATCAAATCTAGTGCCGCGCCGCACTCTATTGCGTTGGGAGTGCACGTCCCTATGCCTCAGTTCACCTCGACAAAGCACTCGCGGCGGCCAGTTTCATTTCGCAAAATTTACGTGGTATCGGCGAATTTTTATGAGTACGAGTATATGAGGACAGTATCGACCCGATGCCAGTATCGGTATCAGGCCATCCCTACTTATAAACACACAATCAATAACCGCCACAGCATTATGAAGGTATTTTTGGTGCAAAACTACTGAACGCCTGTGACAGTGGAGTGTGTAGTTGTAGAGAATAGCCACACATGTGTATCAGTAAATTTGAAGTCACAGAGAGAAATGTTTTAAGAGTTGCAAACTTGTAGACTTTTTTTTCTCTCCCACAAACACAACAGTTACACCTTCTCAAATTCTTCATTGCAGGAGCACAAATCCTATTCTACAAATCACAAATTAATAAACTTGTGCGCTCGCATTTTTGCTACAGTTGCTGCAGTGAATATGGTGCAAAACGCATTCACACACCCGCATCAAAACATGTGAAGTCACGGAGAAATTTTGCTCATCCGCAAATCAGTGTTTGAATTCATCCAATGAGAGTTGCACACTTGTAGAATATTTTCTCACAAATATCTTGTATATTTTTCTAGCACAAACACAAGTACACAACTACAGCTGCTTGAATCTGCTGCGACGAATCTCAAACACTGTTTTTCGCTTTCAAGTGACAAGTTTCGCGCGCTCTCCCTTATGCACCATATATCTTGCGAAATGTACAGCAACAGTGAGTTGTGCGTCTGTAGAGGCAGTGGGCGGAGCCTACATGAATATTCATGAGTTTCCCGGGCATGCGCGTGGAACTGCTCATTTTAGTTCACTCAGAGGTTCACTCCTCGTTTCTCTGCAGGTTTAATGGGTTATTTCAAAAAGGTAAATATAGTTTCAGCGCGAACTTAAAATAAAATTGCATCATTTCATAAATTTCATCATGTTTTTATTAGTTTGCACTTTTTTTGCATTCGTTAATGACTGAATGATTGCAGGCATTCACTTCGTGTAGGTCTATAAAAAGTACAGCAAACTTCAACTCGTTCATTTCTTTGTGCTTTTCCTTTGTACATTGCAATGATTTAAAACTGTCTTTTGTTGTCATTTGCATTTCTCTCTGTGACTTCAAATTTACTGATACACATGTGTGGCTATTCTCTACAACTACAAATGTCACTGTCAGGCATTCAGTTGTTTTGCACCAAAAATACCTTCATACAGCATTCCCAGCATTCCCTTATGAACACACACAATCAATAACTGCCACAGCATTCCCAGGTGAACAGATATAGTGATGTGAGCGCACCTCCACTCTGGTCCTGTAGAACTCGATGTCGTGGAGCTTCTCCTTGTAGCGCATCACTTCACTCTCCAGCTTGTCGACTCTGACGGCCTTCTCTCTGAGCGCGTCGAGCTCGTCCCGATACGCCCGCAGCGAGCGTGCGTCACACACCAGCTGCACGTTCTGACACACACACACACACACAGTTACACTTCTGTACTTCTTTTCTGTACTTCTTTCAGCGTCTCTTTTTACAACAAAGTTCAGTCTTTGTATACACACAAAACTATTTTTAGAATAGATAAAAATGAAAACTGCTATTATTCAGACAGTCTCATGCATATCTATATTTACCACATCCGACATTTACCACATCTATATTTACCACACTCCAGACACGACAACATTTCAGATGTTGCTCAGTCACAGTAATTATACCAATCAATTTTCATTAAAATGCCACAACATTGTGCAGCCTATGGTTGTAAGAGCCACAGATATATGGGAGGGGTCTCTGATGATCAATCTTATTTATCAGAGTTGTTTTAACCAATATTCTTTTTGATTTACCATATGCAAAATTATCTAACATTAACTCTTTCCCCGCCACTAACAGAATTTTCCTGCTTTCCGTGTTTTCACTGTTATACAGTAGGGGGCGCTGTTACACATCTTCTGAAAGAGTACTGAATCTCCTGATCAAAACACAGGAGAAGCAGCAGAAACAAGCGATAGAAGCATTGCTGACGCACGTTGTAGTCTTTAACAAAAAAACTATTTTCTCAGCTTTTTTGTTCAAAATTATGCTTTATGAAATTTCTGGGTGAACTGTCCCTTTAAGAGCCAGTGTGTGTTGATTATCACTGATCAGACAGACAGTGGGACACAGCATCTATAAATACACGTGTGATGATTGGCTGTGTAAAGCTGAGGCGTGTAAGTAGGTAAAGGAATTACAGTAATCATGACACATTAGGACTGGCTATCAGGATGACAGAGATTAAGTGTAGCTCAGAGTCACACAGGAACACAGACAGGTGTGGTGACGCCTCACTTCCTGCTGCAGTCTCTTCACTTCCTGCTCCATGTGGTCCACTTCCTGTCTGCAGTCCAGCAGCTGTTCAGTCTTCTCCTCTCTGAAACACACATCCACACACCCTCAGCCACAGGTCAAAGGTTAACCCGTCAGGCATCAGTCACAGGTCAAAGGTTAACTCGTCAGGCACATGACTCTGATGTCGCTCAAAGTGAATCTGTGATAATCCCACTGTAAGACGAGAAAACATCTCCTAATGAACTTTACTAGAGACCAGGGCCAGTATTTATCAAGCCTCTGAGTTACTCACAGGAACACTGCTAACTCTCGGCTCAAAGCTGCGCTCTAACGCTAGTTCTCAGGCGTCTCCGGCGTGATGTAAGAGAAGTGTAGGACTGACTCTAGTGTCAGGCTTGAGATGATTCGTGCCACAAACGGGCTTTTGGATGACGACACCAATCACTGAATACATTTCCTTATTTAATAATATTCTCAGATATTCACATTGAATGGGGAAATTCCTAAGAGGAGTTTACATGCAACACACATATTTGACAATAAAATAATTTTCAAGAGAACATGATGATATACACATTGGAAATGAAAGATAAACACGTTTTCCTCCATGTCTTAATTACAGATATTTTGCTGTTAACTGACCATATATAGACTAGATATTATGATATAATCCGCAACCACGGACTCAACAGAACCCGAGCTGGCGTGAGGAAGAAGCGCTACTGATGCACAAACATGTTATAAAGCTTCAGGCCAACGTTAGCCAGCGCTGAGAAACATGACAACGTTAGCCAGCGCTGAGAAACATGACAACGTTAGCCAGCGCTGAGAAAGATGATGCTCTGTCCAAACCCTGCGGCTTGATCAACAGCTCGTACTCAAGAATTTCAAAAACATTCATTCTCTCCTGAAAGCGTTCATCACAACTCCTCACCACTGGAGAGATCTCGAGCTGTCTTGAATAACAGTGATTCTTAGCTTTAAGACATTTGGTAACTTGTTTTTATACTTAAAGGGATACTTCAGGATTTAGCATTAAGCTTTGTATCAGTAGAAAACCAGTAGTATTTTTGAATTACCGTGCTTCCCCCCCTCATATCCCCCTGATATGAGAGATTTATGTATTTTTAGTCTGAAAAAAATCCTCCAATGACGCAAAAATCGTCATTTTGCGTCATCGGAGGATTTTTGGGCTCCAGGTGAAGCTCGTCCTCTGGCACTGGCTGCTGCCGGATTTGTAAATCGGGTTGGTCCGGTCCGAGATCCTTTATCCTTTTTTTTCTTTTTCTTCCAGTGAACGTCTTGTGAAAGGGTTTTTTTGTAAATCAAAGACAGGTTAAATTTGGTTTAACTGCAGCCATTATCTCTACGAAAGTGATCAGCCTAGCAAGGTTTTGTCGAAGTCGCCTGCGCACTCGCAGTAGTGGCCCATGAGCGTAAAGTTGAATGACAGGTGACGAGAAGCAATCAGATTGGATAAAATAACATTTATCAAATTCTGATTTGCCAGGGACGCAGCGACCAGGGACAGCGGCGCTCCAGCGCCTTCTATTGACGAGCCGCCACTAGCCTAACTTTCAAATAGACGGAAAAAAACACGAACGTCCGGTGGTGGTGGAGCTCTGGCTCTGGACATCCGAGGCTTCAGGCGTTCCTGATTCACCATCGTCCGTCGCGTCTGGCCTCTGAACAAAGCTTTTAAGGCTAGTCTGCCTGGGCCTGGCCATATTTGAAACGTCTCACTCAATCGTTCGTTGTTTAGGTCTATATTACAGCCGTTTTAGGCGTGCGCTTTATTTGAAATGCAGCATGCGATGTTGTTTAATAACTTTCAAACGGTAGCGCCTGTTCCTTTATAACATAGCCAAAGATCGGTGTATTTTTGCTTTATACATTTTAGGCTTATTCTCAAATTCAGATTGTGTTAGGAGGGCGGGATTATTAGGCAATTTTAATCAGACAATTTGATCGGAGAGATTTAATTTTGTCGGACATTTCATTTTTTTCCCTCCAATGTCCGGTAATTACCGGACAACGGAAACCCTGATTAGTAGCTAGTTCCGCATGTTTTCACCACGCCCATATGGGGCGGGATCTCACTCACAGAATGTAAAGATAGTGTCAGCCATCTTTCTGTAGAAGCTAAGCTAACAGGCTCTTGCTCTGTGTAGAAAGTATAGTAGGCTAATCACGATGGCGGAAGGTAGTTTTGAAGTTGAAATGGCAGAAGGGGATTTCAAAGATCTGTTGCGAGAATCTGATGCTCGCGGCTACCTGTACGAGCCGCAATACAGCGATGAACAGTTGCGGGAGATGGAGGAACGAGGCGGCTGGAGCAGCTGCTGCAGCAGGGGAGCAAGACCAGACTCGAGTCCGGCCAGACAGACTTGAACTGGGGCGGACCGGTGGTGTCAGTGCTCTCGCTGTGCGCCTATGGAAACAGATAGAGAGTTCTATTGCTGTCACGAATTTCAGCAATGCCATTTTCTTCTGGACGAGATCGCTGAATCCGCTGATGAAACTGCACCGCTAGCATGTGTAACTGAGCACCCAAGTTTTGTACCACACATGGACAGGGGGGTCCTGGAAACGTATTTCAGGATCCCGAAGATAAATTGGAAACGCCAGCCAAAGGGACGGCTTAGTGTAAAGTGAGTATTTGGTTTGTTTTTCTTTTTGTTACTAAGACGTAATGTACAGAGTTTGGACACCGGGCATTATCACAATGTTCTTCCCGCGTAGTCAGTTGAGCTATTGTTGTTATATTTACATCTATGCTAGCATACTGTGTGCAAATAGTTCGCATTACTAACGTTGTGCTTACTGTTTTGTAGACAATATCGCCTAACAGCCTACAGTCACCGTATCAAAGCAAGCCTAGTTGTATCAATTTTTCGGATACTGCCGCCTGTAACCGGTAGGCGTGGTTTGGGAGTGGCCTCGTAAGGGCAGCAAAGCAAGTGCATTCTGGGAGTTGTTGTCTTTCAGCCACATGAGTAAAAAATACATGTTCTGCCTTTTCTGTCTAGAATGCTTCAATTTCAAAAATAATTTCACATTTCTACTATATAAATGACCAATATTAATACACATTCATCTTCCCAGAGGTGAAGTATCCCTTTAAGTTTGAAAGTAGGAGTAATTATCATGGATTCTCAGCACTTAAGACTATTATGGCCCTTTGAGAAGCTTGATAAATACGGGCCCTGATGAGAGCCGTGACTGCGTTTGATAAAACACACAGCAAACGGATCCTCATCATGACTGTGGGGAACGGGAAGAGGAAGTGTGTGATTGTTTTATAGCACACACAGATTAAAATAGCGTGTCCTCTTTCCCTGCAGTGCAGAGCAGAGTCGCGGCCTCATTACCAGTGTGAGCGCTGTGTGTTACGCTATAATGTGCCAGCACTCCTCTGATCGTTGCTGTTATTTGTACATTAATGTGTTTTAATGCTTGTAGGAACATCTGACTTGTTTCAGACAAGAATTGGTTTTGTGTTAGAGTGCCGACTGCATCAGCTTCACACACACGCTTGAGTTGTAGAGCTGTAGCTCATCCAGGGTTTATATCTGCAGTCTTACACAGGGTTCCTACAGAGACTGTAAAATGAAATTCCAGGACTTTCAAGGACTTTTCAAGCACTACTTTTTCGGTTTTCAGGGACTACAATCAGAGATCTCACTTATCAAACAATATCTTTATTATCTTTCAAATTCTAAAAATGGTAAAAAGTTAAACAAAAATAAGCTAATAAAACAAAATGGTTAAAATAAAATGCAGCACAAGCAATGACTGCGGTAACATTAACCAATGAATGGATACTATGACTAAGATATTGCTTTCCTCTTTCAAACTGATTTATTTCCATGAATATATGATGGACCTGAAGAATGAAAGCTGTAATATATACTTGGATATTTATATGAGCAACATCACACTCATAGCCATGCGACATGACTATATCTATATCAGACGCAATACAGCTTTCATTTTGTGTGAAAAGATTGTTTAATCAATCAAATTAAACACTAATTTCACATATATTGTCTTTCAGTAGTTCAAGCACTTTTCAAGTACCTATTTTATAAATATGGCTGTTTTTAGGGGTTTTCCAGGACTTACATTTCAAAACGTCGAACTCAAGCACTTTCAGCACTTTGTACGAACCCTGTAATAATAATAATAAATGTTTCTTGAGCACCAAATCAGCATTAGAATGATTCCTGATAATCATGTGACAATGAAGACTCGAGTTACGTTCAGCTTTGCTTCACAGAAAAAAAAACAATTACAATTAAAGGGGTCATATAATGCTATTTTTGTACAAGTTAATATGAATCTTTAGGGTCTAAATGAAAACTTTGTAATATACTTTTATTAAAAATTCTCATTAGTATTATAAGAAAACACTAATTTTACCTGGTCAAAAACAGCTGTTTTCAGCACGCCGTTTCAGTGCATATGCCTTTAAATGATAATGAGCTTTGCTGACTCCGCCCCTCTGTTCTGTGGGGCGTTTTGACACCGCGCACGTGGAGTGTTGCCTTGACAACAGTTGAGGGTATATTTGAGAAAGAATGTCAGCGGGAGTCTCTGAGGACACATCTGTGCAACCGTATCAGTCTGAACCGGAGTCGGACCCGGAACAAGATGACGGCACAAAGAAGTTCGACAATTAAGGCTCGAACAGGACGTTTCTGAATGGTTGGTTAACGTAATGTCACGTAATGTACACCTGCGTACACAGTTTTTAATAACACATTAACCATAACGCGTTGTTCATTATAAACGTGGGATTATGAATTATATTAAGGACGTCATAAGAGAAAACATGCCGTAATATACCCTGAGTGTAAACATTAGCCGCATTCATCGTGAAGCGTGCAAGCGATTTGTAAAGGTTAATAAAACATTACACTCACTTCTTCTGGAGGTGCAGCAGGAACACGAACAGTTGGTACCGATTCTGTTTTCAGGACCAGCTTCTTAGCAAAACCAGATTTACACTGACCCTCGTTTATAAAGCAGTCTGGTGACAAATGTAGGGCTATAATCTCCCAGTCGACTAGTCGATTAATTGGTCGATACGTTCTGGCTCGACTAAAATTCTGATTGGTCGACTTTTTGCCGCGTTAATTTCATTACATTCATTTCATCACTAATCGCTAATGGGGGTGTTTTCAGAGCACCCCTGTTTCACAGGTAACAGTCTGTCTTCAGAACACATCCCTTGTTTTCACTTTTTTGGATTAGCCCAACCCACTGGAGACAGATTGAAGAAAGAACAAGGCATTGGTCTGCATCATCCATGGTGGTTTGCTGAATTTCAGTACAATCAACTTGTAAAAGTGCATGTACCATTATATGACCCCTTTAATATCTACAATTAAATATATCATTGTTGAAAAAAGTTAAATTAGAATAATATTTCACAATATTGCTGTTTTTCCTGTATTTCTAATCAACTAAATGCAGTCTTTGTGAGCATGAGAGACTTCTTTCGAAAACATTAAAAGATCTTACTGACATCAAACGTTTGAACAGCAGTGCATATATATATATATATATATATAAAATACACTGGAAAAAAAACGCTTCAGTTTCAGTTTCAACTGAATTCAACTTGTACAGTTATTCTCTGCGGTTATGTAATTATGTTGCATTAGATAGACTAATTTATATCTAGTTCTGATTTCTATTTTGCTACTCCTGTTTTAAGGTTACTCTTAGCTATGTTTCTCTTATCTGTTTTATTTGTTGTTATGCATGTTATGTTATATCTTCTTTTAATCTTGTTCTTCTGTAAAGCACTTTGGTCAGCCTAGTGGCTGTTGTAAATGTGCAATATAAATTAAAATTGAACTTAAACTTTTTATTAGTACAGTAACTTAATGTAAATGGTCGATCAGGGATTTTGTTAAAGAGTTGCCAGGATGTCACAGAAGCAGATAAGATAACTGTAACTCTCCTGTCAGTATTTGTGCTGTACTGTAGTTATTCTGCTGATCCTGTTCCTGTTCCTGAAGTGGATCAGAAGGCGAAGGACTTAAAGAGCTTCTCTAATGGACTCCAGTAAAACACACACCCTGACCTAAACACCTGAGAGACACTTCCCCTCATGTAGAGGAAGCTGAGTAATGTATGAGGAAGTGATGTCAGATACTCACAGCTCCTGGCGCAGGCGTCTGATCTTAGCTTTAGCGTCGGCTAGCTCCACAGACAGATGCTGAACGCTCTCTGTGCGGCTCATGCTAGGAGACTCGCTGGGCGACGGGGCGAGAGTCATGTGACCACAGTCCCGCTCCACAGTCAGAGAGACGACCATCTGACAGCAGAACACACACACATTACGCTGAGCATCATGGGTACTAATCAATCCAGCAGTCAATATCGATTAATGCGTTTATACAGGCCGACATTAAGCCTTTTCATGTGCATGTTTGTGCTTCGGACAAGCAAATCTGTCATTCACAGAGTAAAAAAGTTGCTTGTCTAGAATTTATTTTTATTTTTAATTGTGTGAAGCAATATTCTCATCAGTGTTCAATCAGCTTTGATATATTTAAATCTGCATATTGTTATATCTGCACCTTTAAAGGGCATTCATTCTTTCAAACGATTCGTTCAAACGGCTGATTCATTCAAGAATGGGGCAGTTGTTTATGAATGAGTCATTGAATCTTCGACTCAACCGATTCGTTCAAAACGCAGAATCACTCGGTAATTAAACACAGTTGCTGTGAGATGCGCTATAGTTCTGCTGTGATCTTTGTTTGGAACTATTTTCGCTGCTGAAACAGAACAAAAATATTGCGTCTTAAATGTAAGTGACTTCATTTCACATGTTTATTGAACTGTTGTATGAAATCAATGTCACACAATGTCAATCGTGATGGTATTCAAGAAAACAGCACTCGTCGAGTGAGGTTCCTTAATTGTATCATATGTTATAAATATAAAAAGTTTCTCTGTGTGTGTTGTGCTCATTTGTTTCCATTTCTCCTGGAGAGGCTCAACAGCACAACCTTGTTACCGTCATTAATACATTTATTATCCACTATCAATCGCAACTTACAATAAATGTAATAAAATCAGAATCATTCTCTTGTTTTAGTCATTCCCAAGTTATTTTTTTGTTATTGACGTTTTAATCAGGCTAGTTGTCCGGTCAGGCAAGTAAAAATCTCTTCCACTCGCCGCTTCAAAACCTCCACTCACTCGTAGAAGCGCTAACGCGAGCCCTGGGTTAAACATCGGGGCCAGCACAGGCTAGTGGAGGAGTTAACACCGAGCCCTGGGTTAAACATCGGGGCCAGCACAGGCTAGTGGAGGAGTTAACACCGAGCCCTGGGTTATACATCAGGGCCAGCACAGGCTAGTGGAGGAGTTGACACCGAGCCCTGGGTTAAACATCGGGGCCAGCACAGGCTAGTGGAGGAGTTAACACCGAGCCCTGGGTTAAACATCGGGGCCAGCACAGGCTAGTGGAGGAGTTAACGCGAGCCCTGGGTTATACATCAGGGCCAGCACAGGCTAGTGGAGGAGTTAACGCGAGTCCTGGGTTATACATCAGGGCCAGCACAGGCTAGTGGAGGAGTTAACACAGAGCCCTGGGTTATACATCAGGGCCAGCACAGGCTAGTGGAGGAGTTAACACCGAGCCCTGGGTTATACATCAGGGCCAGCACAGGCTAGTGGAGGAGTTATTACAGAGCCCTGGGCTATACATCAGGGCCAGCACAGGCTAGTGAAGGAGTTAACACCGAGCCCTGGGTTATACATCAGGGCCAGCACAGGCTAGTGGAGGAGTTAACATCGAGCCCTGGGTTATACATCAAGGCCAGCACAGGCTAGTGGAGGAGTTAACACAGAGCCCTGGGTTATACATCAGGGCCAGCACAGGCTAGTGGAGGAGTTAACATCGAGCCCTGGGTTATACATCAGGGCCAGCACAGGCTAGTGGAGGAGTTAACACCGAGCCCTGGGTTATACATCAGGGCCAGCACAGGCTAGTGGAGGAGTTAACACAGAGCCCTGGGTTATACATCAGGGCCAGCACAGGCTAGTGAAGGAGTTAACACCGAGCCCTGGGTTATACATCAGGGCCAGCACAGGCTAGTGGAGGAGTTAACGCGAGTCCTGGGTTATACATCAGGGCCAGCACAGGCTAGTGGAGGAGTTAACATCGAGCCCTGGGTTATACATCAAGGCCAGCACAGGCTAGTGGAGGAGTTAACACAGAGCCCTGGGTTATACATCAGGGCCAGCACAGGCTAGTGGAGGAGTTAACATCGAGCCCTGGGTTAAACATCGGGGCCAGCACAGGCTAGTGGAGGAGTTAACACCGAGCCCTGGGTTATACATCAGGGCCAGCACAGGCTAGTGGAGGAGTTGACACCGAGCCCTGGGTTAAACATCGGGGCCAGCACAGGCTAGTGGAGGAGTTAACACCGAGCCCTGGGTTAAACATCGGGGCCAGCACAGGCTAGTGGAGGAGTTAACGCGAGCCCTGGGTTATACATCAGGGCCAGCACAGGCTAGTGGAGGAGTTAACGCGAGTCCTGGGTTATACATCAGGGCCAGCACAGGCTAGTGGAGGAGTTAACACAGAGCCCTGGGTTATACATCAGGGCCAGCACAGGCTAGTGGAGGAGTTAACACCGAGCCCTGGGTTATACATCAGGGCCAGCACAGGCTAGTGGAGGAGTTATTACAGAGCCCTGGGCTATACATCAGGGCCAGCACAGGCTAGTGAAGGAGTTAACACCGAGCCCTGGGTTATACATCAGGGCCAGCACAGGCTAGTGGAGGAGTTAACACCGAGCCCTGGGTTATACATCAGGGCCAGCACAGGCTAGTGGAGGAGTTAACACAGAGCCCTGGGTTATACATCAGGGCCAGCACAGGCTAGTGGAGGAGTTAACACCGAGCCCTGGGTTATACATCAGGGCCAGCACAGGCTAGTGGAGGAGTTAACACCGAGCCCTGGGTTATACATCAGGGCCAGCACAGGCTAGTGGAGGAGTTAACACAGAGCCCTGGGTTATACATCAGGGCCAGCACAGGCTAGTGAAGGAGTTAACACCGAGCCCTGGGTTATACATCAGGGCCAGCACAGGCTAGTGGAGGAGTTAACGCGAGTCCTGGGTTATACATCAGGGCCAGCACAGGCTAGTGGAGGAGTTAACATCGAGCCCTGGGTTATACATCAAGGCCAGCACAGGCTAGTGGAGGAGTTAACACAGAGCCCTGGGTTATACATCAGGGCCAGCACAGGCTAGTGGAGGAGTTAACATCGAGCCCTGGGTTATACATCAAGGCCAGCACAGGCTAGTGGAGGAGTTAACATCGAGCCCTGGGTTATACATCAGGGCCAGCACAGGCTAGTGGAGGAGTTAACATCGAGCCCTGGGTTATACATCAGGGCCAGCACAGGCTAGTGGAGGAGTTAACGCGAGTCCTGGGTTATACATCAAGGCCAGCACAGGCTAGTGGAGGAGTTAACGCGAGTCCTGGGTTATACATCAGGGCCAGCACAGGCTAGTGGAGGAGTTAACGCGAGTCCTGGGTTATACATCAGGGCCAGCACAGGCTAGTGGAGGAGTTAACACCGAGCCCTGGGTTATACATCAGGGCCAGCACAGGCTAGTGGAGGAGTTAACATCGAGCCCTGGGTTATACATCAGGGCCAGCACAGGCTAGTGGAGGAGTTAACGCGAGTCCTGGGTTACACATCAAGGCCAGCACAGGCTAGTGGAGGAGTTAACACAGAGCCCTGGGTTATACATCAGGGCCAGCACAGGCTAGTGGAGGAGTTAACGCGAGTCCTGGGTTATACATCAGGGCCAGCACAGGCTAGTGGAGGAGTTAACGCGAGTCCTGGGTTATACATCAGGGCCAGTACAGGCTAGTGGAGGAGTTAACGCGAGTCCTGGGTTACACATCAAGGCCAGCACAGGCTAGTGGAGGAGTTAACACCGAGCCCTGGGTTATACATCAGGGCCAGCACAGGCTAGTGGAGGAGTTAACGCGAGTCCTGGGTTATACATCAGGGCCAGCACAGGCTAGTGGAGGAGTTAACGCGAGTCCTGGGTTATACATCAAGGCCAGCACAGGCTAGTGGAGGAGTTAACACCGAGCCTTGGGTTATACATCAGGGCCAGCACAGGCTAGTGGAGGAGTTAACACCGAGCCTTGGGTTATACATCAGGGCCAACACAGGCTAGTGGAGGAGTTAACGCAGAGTCCTGGGTTATACATCAAGGCCAGCACAGGGTAGTGGAGGAGTTAACGCCGAGCCCTGGGTTATACATCAAGGCCAGCACAGGCTAGTGGAGGAGTTAACACCGAGCCTTGGGTTATACATCAGGGCCAGCACAGGCTAGTTGAGGAGTTAAAGGAGTAGTTAACTTTTTAAAAAACATTTGCTGATAATTTACTCACCCCCATGTCATCCAAGATGTCTATGTCTTTCTTTCTTCAGTTGAAAAGAAATTAAGGTTTTTGATGAAAACATTCCAGGATTTTTCTCCATATAATGGACTTCAATGGGAACCAGACGGTTCAAAGTCCAAATGAGCGTTTCAGTGCAGCTTCAAAGGGCTTTAAACGATACCAGACGATGCATAAGGGTCTTATCTAGCTTAACGATCACTCATTTCAAAAAGAAATAAAAAACTTTAAGTTTTATAAGCACAAACGCTCGCCTTGCTCTGTTCTGTGATGCGTGCTAGTGACGTCATGTAATACGCAATTACGTTGAAAAGGTCACGCTTCTTGACGTTTGTGGAAGTACCGAGTCAGTGTTTACAAGTTGAACGCGCAAACAAAGTCAAACGCCGTTTACAAAAAAAGGAAATTAAAAGGTAAAACAACGATGTCGGGCGATTTTGAACTTAGAGGAGAAGATGAGACGCAGTTTTTCACCTTTCTGAACCGGAATACACAGAGGAAAAGCGTGACCTTTTCAACGTAATTGCGTATTACGTGACGTTACAAACGTGCATCACAGAACAGAGCAAGGCGAGCATTTGTGCTTATAAAACTTAAAGTGTTTTATTTATTTTTGAAATGACCAATCGTTAAGCTAGATAAGACCCTTATTCATCGTTTGGTGTCGTTTAAAGCCCTTTGAAGCTGCACTGAAACGCTCCTTTGAACTTTGAACCGTCTGGTTCCCATTGAAGTCCATTATATGGAGAAAAATCCTGGAATGTTTTCATCAAAAACCTTAATTTCTTTTCGACTGAAGAAAGAAAGACATGGACATCTTGGATGACATGGGGGTGAGTAAATTATCAGCAAAAGTTTTTTAAAAAGTGAACTACTCCTTTAACACCGAGCCCTGGGTTATACATCAAGGCCAGCACAGGCTAGTGGAGGAGTTAACACCGAGCCCTGGGTTATACATCAGGGCCAGCACAGGCTAGTGAAGGAGTTAACACCGAGCCCTGGGTTATACATCAGGGCCAGCACAGGGTAGTGGAGGAGTTAACGCCGAGCCCTGGGTTATACATCAGGGCCAGCACAGGGTAGTGGAGGAGTTAACGCCGAGCCCTGGGTTATACATCAGGGCCAGCACAGGGTAGTGGAGGAGTTAACGCCGAGCCCTGGGTTATACATCAGGGCCAGCACAGGCTAGTGGAGGAGTTAACGCCGAGCCCTGGGTTATACATCAGGGCCAGCACAGGCTAGTGGAGGAGTTAACGCCGAGCCCTGGGCTATACATCAGGGCCAGCACAGGCTAGTGGAGGAGTTAACACCGAGCCCTGGGTTATACATCAGGGCCAGCACAGGCTAGTGGAGGAGTTAACACCGAGCCCTGGGTTATACATCAAGGCCAGCACAGGCTAGTGAAGGAGTTAACGCCGAGCCCTGGGTTATACATCAGGGCCAGCACAGGGTACTGGAGGAGTTAACGCCGAGCCCTGGGTTATACATCAAGGCCAGCACAGGCTAGTGGAGGAGTTAACGCCGAGCCCTGGGTTATACATCAGGGCCAGCACAGGCTAGTGGAGGAGTTAACGCCGAGCCCTGGGCTATACATCAGGGCCAGCACAGGCTAGTGGAGGAGTTAACGCCGAGCCCTGGGCTATACATAAGGGCCAGCACAGGCTAGTGGAGGAGTTAACACCGAGCCCTGGGTTATACATCAGGGCCAGCACAGGCTAGTGGAGGAGTTAACACCGAGCCCTGGGTTATACATCAGGGCCAGCACAGGCTAGTGGAGGAGTTAACGCCGAGCCCTGGGTTATACATCAGGGCCAGCACAGGGTAGTGGAGGAGTTAACGCCGAGCCCTGGGTTATACATCAAGGCCAGCACAGGCTAGTGGAGGAGTTAACGCCGAGCCCTGGGTTATACATCAGGGCCAGCACAGGCTAGTGGAGGAGTTAACGCCGAGCCCTGGGCTATACATCAGGGCCAGCACAGGCTAGTGGAGGAGTTAACGCCGAGCCCTGGGTTATACATCAGGGCCAGCACAGGCTAGTGGAGGAGTTAACACCGAGCCCTGGGTTATACATCAGGGCCAGCACAGGCTAGTGGAGGAGTTAACACAGAGCCCTGGGTTATACATCAGGGCCAGCACAGGCTAGTGGAGGAGTTAACACCGAGCCCTGGGTTATACATCAGGGCCAGCACAGGCTAGTGGAGGAGTTAACACCGAGCCCTGGGTTATACATCAGGGCCAGCACAGGCTAGTGGAGGAGTTAACACCGAGCCCTGGGTTATACATCAGGGCCAGCACAGGCTAGTGGAGGAGTTAACACCGAGCCCTGGGTTATACATCAGGGCCAGCACAGGCTAGTGGAGGAGTTAACACCGAGCCCTGGGTTATACATCAGGGCCAGCACAGGCTAGTGGAGGAGTTAACACCGAGCCCTGGGTTATACATCAGGGCCAGCACAGGCTAGTGGAGGAGTTAACACCGAGCCCTGGGTTATACATCAGGGCCAGCACAGGCTAGTGGAGGAGTTAACACCGAGCCCTGGGTTATACATCAGGGCCAGCACAGGCTAGTGGAGGAGTTAACACCGAGCCCTGGGTTATACATCAGGGCCAGCACAGGCTAGTGGAGGAGTTAACACCGAGCCCTGGGTTATACATCAGGGCCAGCACAGGCTAGTGGAGGAGTTAACACCGAGCCCTGGGTTATACATCAGGGCCAGCACAGGCTAGTGGAGGAGTTAACACCGAGCCCTGGGTTATACATCAGGGCCAGCACAGGCTAGTGGAGGAGTTAACACCGAGCCCTGGGTTATACATCAGGGCCAGCACAGGCTAGTGGAGGCAGGAGGTACAGATGATGTGTAGTGAAGGTTTGCTCAGCTGAATACAGCAGAGACTGAAAGATTGATTCTGGAGATCAGAGCCGATCAGCCCTATACGCACACTACGCTAGCTGCGTAGGGCCCGCAAATTACTCAAGGCCCCGCCTCCCCCTCGTGTCAAAGCGTGTCAATCAAATTTTTAAATATCGATGAGAAAATTAAGCGGAACTATCCTTCTGGTCACGAATGGAGAGAAAAAACACACCATGAGAGTGAGAATACAATTATCAAGGATTGGTTTTATCATTTAAAACACAGTGACATGCTATGACAAGCCATTTTAGCTTTTATTCACTCACAGGATGCATTTTTGTTATCAATAATTAAATTTGTACTATTTAAAATGTGAATTATTGATATTAAGAATCTACTTTTTCTAGCAACAATGTCTATTTCTGATATCAGGAATGACATTTTCATTAGTACTAGTCAAAGGAGTGGCAGTGTCACTGGGGTGTCAGGTGTGTCTGTGTGGTAATGGGTCATGAGTCATGGGTCATGGGTAATGGGTCCCAGGGAGGCCAGGATCGGCTCTGCTTGAGATCTAAGAATCCATATCGAAATCATTAAAAACTAGGAACTTAAATTTTCAACCCATTACACTCTTAATAAATGTTCTTTATTGAAATTGATGGTTCCATCGAACCTTTATAGGGGGAAACGTATCTTTAGATTATTTAAATATTTTTCACACTATGAGATAAAAAAGGTGATTTTGAGAACGGATCACTGAATGGTTCTTCTATGGAATTGCTGAGAAAACCTCCTTTGGAAGATTAATTTGTGAGAGTGTATTGTAAGGCCATTTATTTAAATGATGAAAGTGTTTCCGGAATATAAACCTGAGTGAGTCACACGGTCATTCAGCGAGTGTTGTCATTGGTTACCTCGGCGTGCTGGTCTCTCTCGTCGACGAGGCGCTTGAGGTTAAAGGTCAGGTGTCTGACGAGCTCGTCTTTATCGTGCGGGACAGACTCGCTCTCCTCCACACACTGAAGGTCAAACACGTTCTCCTGGTTATGGGTCACCTTCACACACACACACACACACACACACACACACACACACACACACAGAGGGTCAGAGGTCAGAGGTCAGCTTCACTCATGTGGTCATGTGACACACACCTCTTGAATGTGAGCGGCGATGGCTGCCTGTGTGTCGAAGTCCAGCGTCTGGATCCTGTCGATGTACTCCTCCTTCCTGTTACACTGCAACACAGAGAGAGAGAGTGAGAGTGTGCGTGTGTGTGTGCGCACGTGTGTGTGTGTAAGAGTGTGTGTGTGCGCGCGCGCCTGTACCTGTACAGCACAGCAGCAGCAACAGTAGTTTCCTCAAGGGTGTGTGTGTGTGTGTGTGTGTGTGTGTGTGCGCGCGTGTCACCTGTACAGCACAGCAGCAGCAACAGTAGTTTCCTCAAGAGTGTGTGTGTGTGTGTGTGTGTAGTGTGCGCGCGTCACCTGTACAGCACAGCAGCAGCAACAGTAGTTTCCTCAAGAGTGTGTGTCTGTGTGTGTGCGCGTAAGAGTGTGTGTGTGTGTGTGTGTGTGTGTGTGTGTGTGTGTGCGCGTGTGTCACCTGTACAGCACAGCAGCAGCAACAGTAGTTTCCTCAAGAGTGTGTGTCTGTGTGTGTGTGTGTGTAAGAGAGTGTGTGTGTGTGTTTGTAAGAGAGTGTGTGTGTGTGTGTGAGAGAGAGAGAGAGAGTGTGTGTGTGTGTGTGTGTGTGTGTGTCACCTGTACAGCACAGCCCAGCAGCAGCAACAGTAGTTTCCTCATCTCCTCCAGTCCTTGCTCTGAAACACACACACATCAGTGGAAACACACACTAAACTCTGACTTCAACACGGACATATCAAATAATGAAAAATGTAATGTTTTGAAATGAAAAAGTTTATTAAACATTTTGACATTATATACAAGAACATTTAAGAAAAAAGGTGTGGGTGTGTTTATGTTTTTATCCCTTCTGCAGCATGGGGTGTTTATGACTCATATAGTCTGATACAGAGAGAACATGCAGGATAAAGACTCACACTCATGTAGACACACAGACCATCCTCTAATGTAAATCCACGAGGACTTCATAACAGTACAGCACATACTTAAAATACATATAAATATCAATATGAAAGCTCAGGCATGGTCAGTGTGTGTATAGTGTGTGTGTGTGTGTGTTCCTGACAGGAAGCTCAGGCATGGTCAGTGTGTGTATAGTGTGTGTGTTTGTTTGTGTGTGTGTGTGTGTATAGCGTGTGTGTGTCTATAGTGTGTGTGTGTGTGTGTGTTCCTGACAGGAAGCTCAGGCATGGTCACTGTGTGTGTATAGTGTGTGTGTGTATAGTGTGTGTGCGTTCCTGACAGAAAGCTCAGGCATGGTCAGTGTGTGTATAGTGTGTGTGTGTGTGTGTATAGCGTGTGTCTATAGTGTGTGTGTGTTCCTGACAGGAAGCTCAGGCATGGTCACTGTGTGTGTGTGTGTGTGTGTGTGTGTGTGTGTAGTGTGTGTGTGTAGTGTGTGTGTGTGTTCCTGACAGAAAGCTCAGGCATGGTCACTGTGTGTGTATAGTGTGTGTGTGTGTGTAGTGTGTGTGTATAGTGTGTGTGTGTGTTCCTGACAGAAAGCTCAGGCATGGTCACTGTGTGTGTATAGTGTGTGTGTGTGTGTGTAGTGTGTGTGTGTGTATACTGTATGTGTGTGTGTTCCTGACAGGAAGCTCAGGCATGGTCAGTGTGTGTGTGTGTGTGTGTGTGTGTGTGTGTGTGTGAGGGTCTGAACACTGAGACACACACTTCCTGTGACCCTGAACTCATGCAGTTACATCACTCACTGAGCCACTGGCTTTAATGAAACACTCTCAGTGTTAGAGGGTCGTTTCTCAGGAAATCTGCATACGCATGTTCACATTCATGATGTTTTAATGAGCTACGTCACATTTAATGACCAATAGCAAACCACAACCCTCCAGCCATCCAATCAACTCCCCGCAGACACGATCAAGCCCCGCCCACACTTGTCCTTGTTCCAGAAGCGTTTCACTCAGATAAAGGAATAATAGAGGAGTAATAAAGGAGTAATAGAGGAGTAATAGTTAATCGAGGAGTAATAGAGGAGTTAATCGAGGAGTAATAAAGGAGTAATAGAGGAGTTAATCGAGGAGTAATAGAGGAGTAATAGAGAAGTTAATCGAGGCGTAATAGAGGAGTAATAGAGAAGTTAATCGAGGAGTAATAGAGGAGTAATAGAGTAATAGAGAAGTTAATTGAGGCGTAATAGAGTTAATCGAGGCGTGATAACGGAGTAATAGTGTAATAGAGGAGTAATAAAGGAGTAATAGAGGAGTAATAGTTAATCGAGGAGTAATAGAGGAGTTAATCGAGGCGTAATAGAGGAGTAATAGAGGAGTTAATCGAGGAGTAATAGAGGAGTAATAGAGTAATAGAGAAGTTAATTGAGGCGTAATAGAGTTAATCGAGGCGTGATAACGGAGTAATAGTGTAATAGAGGAGTAATAAAGGAGTAATAGAGGAGTAATAGTTAATCGAGGAGTAATAGAGGAGTAATAGAGAAGTTAATCGAGGCGTAATAGAGGAGTAATAGAGGAGTTAATCGAGGAGTAATAGAGGAGTAATAGAGTAATAGAGAAGTTAATTGAGGCGTAATAGAGTTAATCGAGGCGTGCTAACGGAGTAATAGTGTAATAGAGGAGTAATAAAGGAGTAATAGAGGAGTAATAGTTAATCAAGGAGTAATAGAGGAGTTAATCGAGGAGTAATAAAGGAGTAATAGAGGAGTTAATCGAGGAGTAATAAAGGAGTAATAAAGGAGTTAATCGAGGAGTAATAAAGGAGTAATAGAGGAGTTAATCGAGGAGTAATAGAGGAGTAATAGAGTAATAGAGAAGTTAATCGAGGCGTAATAGAGTTAATCGAGGCGTAATAACGGAGTAATAGTGTAATAGAGGAGTAATAAAGGAGTAATAGAGTAATAGAGGAGTAATGGAGTAATAGTGTAGTAATAAAGGAGTAATAGAGGAGTTAATAGAGTAATAGAGGAGTAATAGAGGAGAAATAGAGTAATAGAGGAGTTAATCGAGGAGTAATAGAGGAGTAATAGAGGAGTAATAGAGGAGTAATAGAGGAGTTAATCGAGGAGTAATAAAGGAGTAATAGAGTAATAAAGGAGTAATAGAGGAGTAATAAAGGAGTAATAGAGTAATAGAGTAGTAATAAAGGAGTAATAGAGTTAATAGAGGAGTTAATAGAGTAATAGAGTAATAGAGGAGTAAAAGAGTAATAGAGGAGTTAATCGGGGAGTAATAAAGGAGTAATAGAGTAATAGAGGAGTTAATCGAGGAGTAATAAAGGAGTAATAGAGTAATAGAGGAGTTAATCGAGGAGTAATAAAGGAGTAATAAAGGAGTAATAGAGGAGTAATAGAGGAGTAATAAAGGGGTAATCGAGGAGTTAATCGAGGAGTAATAAAGGAGTAATAGAGGAGTAATAAAGGAGTAATAGAGTAGTAATCGAGGAGTAATAGAGGAGTAATAGAGGAGTTAATCGAGGAGTAATAAAGGAGTAATAGAGTAATAGAGGAGTTAATCGAGGAGTAATAAAGGAGTAATAAAGGAGTAATAGAGGAGTAATAGAGGAGTAATAAAGGGGTAATCGAGGAGTTAATCGAGGAGTAATAAAGGAGTAATAGAGGAGTAATAAAGGAGTAATAGAGTAGTAATCGAGGAGTAATAGAGGAGTAATAGAGGAGTTAATCGAGGAGTAATAAAGGAGTAAATACTGAGTTCTATATATTTAGCTTATCCTAAATGGAAATATTATAGTTTAAGAGAAAAAGAAAACCTTCAGAATTGCGCTGCATGATCTATGTTCGTCTGCACTTTCTGTTCAACCTTGTCCTGACTTTCCCCTTTAAGAGGAATCTGTGATCATGACATCAGATGTCACGTGATGCAGTGACATCATCATGACATTTACGAGACGCCGGCTGCGTCTGACATCATTGAATTTGAGGAATTACTTCGAGTCTGCTAAACGTCTGTTCTGTAGAGTCATGCATCCAGTGCTGTGTTACTCCTGTATCAGCGCTGCTGTCGTCTACAGAAGTGTTTCTGGGATAATGATTGTGAATGACTCCCGGGTCAAGGGTCAAATGTGAGAATGAGAATGGTCATGTGTGTTATTTAGCATGGATGTGAATGTAGACTGAGATGAGGCGTACCACTGAGAGGAGTCCTGCCCAACACCAGCACATCAGGAAGTGACATCACCACCAGCTGCTGCAGCACCTCCTGGATCACACACACACACACACACACACACACACACACACGTCAGGAACACTTCACTACACATCATCTGTAGCTCCTGCCATCCCATAATCTCAGTAATCTTTGATACTGTTGATATGAATCGTCTCAGCTCTCAAATCCTGTCAGTTTCATCAGTAAACTCAGTCATAAATGTGTGTGTGTGTGTGTGTGTGAGACAGAAGAACCGATCATCTCTTCCTCTTTACTACTAGTTACAGCAGCAAATAAACTTCCTGAAATCAATCATGTCTCATGAAATCAATAAAACAGCTGGAGAACAATACGCCACATTATCCTCAATAAGACTTTCATATACTAATGAAACAATTATATCATTAAAAGTAATTATTCCAAAAGCATTATCAAAACTCCCTAATAAGCAGATCAGCTGTTAACCGTAGCCTGTGATATAACAGTAATGCAGCGACTGACAGTCCCCCGACACACTTCAGCATGAGCCTGCAGGTGTGTGTGTGTGTGTGTTTTACAGATAGTAATTACAATAACTGGGTAATAACTGGGTAATAACTAGGTACTAACCCTGAACCTACCCCTAAACCTAACCTTAACCCATGTACTTACCTTATATTACCCAGTACTTTCTAGGTAAGTACACTGTAAGTACTGTACTGTAAAATGAAGCGTTTCCTAAATTTCATAGGTAACACTTTGCAAGTCCCATTCTTTATCAAGGATGTATTAGCTAGCTTTCATGAACTATACATTATGCAATATACGTTTTTACTGCATACATCAATATTTGAGCAATACAATTGTACCTTGATCATTCATGTTAGTTCATACTACATTAAGGTAATAACAGATCAAATAAAAATTAAAACTCAATTAAAAATGTATTAGTAAATGTTGAAATTAACAAACTAACAATGAATAATAATTCTACAACATAAACCTTAGTTAATGCTAAAAATACGTTATATTATATTACACGTATAGTCTCTCACTTTATTTGCTTCTATTTTAGA